>JBAPGN010000220.1:0-32332 GCA_037355405.1 Vitis amurensis
CCCATCATAACTCATCTTTCAGCATACAATAAAGAGAAGATAATATCGGCAATCAAGTTTGAGCTGGGCCGAGGTGGCCAAGTTTTTTATGTTTTGCCTCGTATAAAAGGTTAGCCTATATAACTAATGATTTTCTGTATATGTTTCTGTGTGTAAAACTAACCACTTTTCTTCTAGTATTGTCTCACCATACTTTGCTATTGCCCTCTCATCCTAAAGACCTATTATGAACACCAAGTATAAGATTGTGGAGGTTTAGGAGTACCCCAACCATCTTGGCCCTGAAAACCAGAGGAGGGGTTTCCATCCAAATTACTCTCATTAGTTTTCCATGGTGTTTTTTGATGTTCACCAGGAGTTTTTCTTTTATTCCAACCACCATCATGATCTCCAGTCCCACCAGTTTCTTCATTTGCATTGAATTTATTATTCCAACCAGATGACATATCCTTGTTGGAAGCATTTGGATTACTCCAATCATTGGATTTGCTATGTTTTTCCCCACTTTCACTAGTCTCTTTACCACCACCCCATTTTTTGCTCCAACTGGATCCATTATCCTCATGAGATGCATTTTCTCTTGATTTAGGTAATCTGTCTAGATGCCGAGAAGTTGGAGGAAATTTTGGTTTTTTAAGCAATCTAAACATTTGATGATTTTCTACTTAATTAGTGTGATAACACTGAACTCATTTGAACTTGCTGCACAACAAATTATTTGAGATTTCTTAGTATTATCCAGGAATAACTTGGGAATTAATGAGATGTCATCCATAACTTTGCAGCCTTTTCTTTCAGAAAAGGCCTGCAAATCACTGATAGATTCAGTATATTGAGAATAAATACAATCTTTGTTACCCATTTAAGTAGCCACATTTTGTTTTAGTTATATGTCATATTATACTTGGTATCCTACTATTGAAAGTACGTTTTTCTATTAGTTTAAATTTGTGTTATTAATAAAACATCATATTCAGATGTTTGTTAGGCAGTTATCTTTTTCCGTATATGATCGTTGTTTATTTGAATTTATTTTTTGTTCCTAGATTTCAGGTCGCCAAGAGGTTATCTCTGGCTTTCTGTTTTACATGTTGTTAAACTCTAAAAATCAGAGTTGATCCAGTGAAAAATCAGGTTGAAAAAAAAATTATCTTTTTCAACTCAATATGGTATCAGAGGCACCTTGATTCTAAAAATATGGTTATTGTCCATGGTTAAACAAATGACTAGCCATGGCTCGTGATGAACCTTAGGAGTATCCTTCGAGACAATTACCCAACCACCAACCTCTTCTGCCAACATATTGCTGAATCTCACACCCTGCAGGTTACCCAACCATAATTAAATGGAAGCCAATATTTAGGAAGGGTCCCAATGTCCTTTCTCGCATTCGTGGCCCAAAGGATACTAGGCCTACTTAACAGGGAGGGGGGGGGACTAAAGGACCAGCAGCAACTAAACATGGCTAACTACATGGAATCCAAGAATCCATGGTGATGACTTGGTTGGGTAAACTGATGGAGCCTAAAAATAAGGTGAGATTATCTCTCTTACAGATAGCGAAAGAGATTTGGACACTGCCAAGGTTATGCTACTCAGATCTTGCAGTTCTGAACTCTTTGAACTACCTATCCAAACTCAAGGAGAAGAAGGCAAGGTGATCCTGGTTATAGATTATTACAATACCTTGATTGTTTTTTATGGCAGATTGATTTGTTTTATGAAACCTGGGCTTGCCCTGATTATTGCGTAAAATATACCAAGAAACTGGAGAAAAAAAAGGTTGTTTGCTTTTCTCCATGGTCTTAACAACCTAGATGAGGCCCATGGATGCGTTTTGGGAACAAAACCCTTACTAGGGATTCAAGATGCCTCCCCTTGCCAGGAGATATGATTAGGTTATTTTGGCGTAAAGAATGTTTCAGAATAACTTTTACAATTACCTTCCCTGTTAGATTAGCTATGATATCACTAATATTTAAATTATATTCCAGTTTAGGCATGTAATCTGTGAAACCCTTTTTGGGTTGACTAATGGAAACTATGGAGTAAGTTCTTGCAGGTTATACAGGGCTAAGAAATTCCCTGTTATCCTGATAACACTACATGGCAAGTGGAGAAGCCCCACTGCCAGTAATTATGGATGTATAGTGCTGCTGCCAGTTTAATCGTGGTTATATAGAGTTACTAGAGATAACATAAGATGTTTTGTTTATATGATCAGCTAAATAGATCCCATTGTGTACTGACTGGCCTTCATGAGATGGACAATTATTCTTGTCAATATTAATCTTACATGCAATGCATTATTCTTATGTAGCTGATTTGCCTCAATATTTCAATGTAGTAACAAATATACTTTATTTTAAAACAATTTTTTTATTACTTTGGTTACTTTAACTAGGTCAGGAATGATGTTATAAGATATCGTTATGGGGATGAACAGCATCTGGAAGAAGCATTGAAACGGATTTTTCAGTATGGTCTGGTAGGTTCTACAACTTCATGTTATGCTACATGTAATTTTTGGATGGTATTTCTCTATCAACATAAAATATCTGAGAGATCATACCTTTTTATTTTATTGTTACTTGCTTTGGTTGCAACAATCTACTACCTAGGGCAAGGCTTAGTTTGACCAAAGGACCTTTTTGTGTGCAAATTTTAGTGATTAGAATTTGTTGCCCTATTCTTGTCAGTGGCAAGGTTCTTTGAGCAAAAATATTAAAAATCTAACTCAAAATTTGACTGCCTACTATTTAAGCAAGAATGAAGTAAGGATCACTTCTTAACTGATGGCCTAGAAGCTCCTCATGAAGAAAAATCACATGTGATGGAACCCCATTCATAAATGGAAAAGCTGCCATGGGAACATGAAAATAAAAATAACAAGGCTTTTCTCAAAGCCTCTTGAGGGGTGTAACTTGGCTGATATCTGCACCAGAATCTTACACAATGGCATATAGCCTCTTGAGAGCAACTAGCTGTGCTGATATGTGTTTGCAATGTTGCATTCTTCAAGTATGTGCATTCAGTGATATGCACACACGTGTCTTTATGTATATCTACTTTGTTTGTTGTCTTAATCATTTTTTATCTTTTTGGTGAAGAATGGAACCTTAATAAGGAACAAATATGAAACAAAAAATTAGAGAAGACTTGCATGTTTATGGTAAAATGTTGTATTCGTAAATGTGTTTTATTGCATAAACAAATCAGATATTTTCGTTCAAGTTAATCTAACGTCAGTTTTTATGCTTTTCATTTAGGGTGGTGGAATTCCAAGGAGGAGTGCGCCTACTCTACAAATGATTCGTGAAGAAGTATGGTTCTCTTAATTTTTAGATGTAGTTGGGAGCCACACCTGTTAATTTTTTGTTTTATACTGAGTTTTCTAAATCAATGGGTTCTTTTCTTTTTTTTTTCGGGTGGGGGTGTGGGGTGGTGGTGTTGGGTTGAAACTTCTATTTGGATTCAGTGTTGGTTCACTTCCCTTCTCTTTTTTTCCCCAGAACTGGTAGCCAAGGCCATTAAGATGTGTTATGTCTACCTTGTGCTAGAGAAGAACATCAAATATGTTGATTGCTAGAGCATATTTTTTCATTTTCCATCTATAGCTAATGTGTTGGGCGTATTTTTTATGAGCTCTTCAAATTAGATGGCCCTTACACTTTCTGTTATTCGTACAAGGCTCTGTTTTACAAAAGTACTTTGATTGCTTCAGAAATTAGAACCATGGTCCATAATTGATTATTTCCAAATGTCATGATCAATATTGTTGTTTCGGCTGCCTCAATTTTGCCATAATTTCCCAGGTAACTGAAGATGGTAAATATTGTTTAGTGCTGGTGTTTGAGGTAAACGCCCTGCAGTTGTCAGATTTTTAAAAAAGACAGGTAAAGAAAATTATGTGAATTTACAGGGTACTTTCCATTGATATTTGAATATATTTTTCTCATAAAGACCACTTTTAACATTATTATGCAAGAGTTCTCTTAATATTTCGATCTTTATTGGAGTGAGTGCTTGAGGTCCTATATCTTATAATTCTGTTTGTGACCTGAGTTTTAAAGAATAACTCTGTTCTGACTTTTCAAGCCAAATGATGATTTTTAGGCAAAATTTGCTTCATTCTTTGGACCGGGGATCACAGCTGAAGTTGTTGAGTTCTAACTTATGCATGCTTGAACTGTGACAATACAAATGCCCTACATTTATAATACAATTGCACTAGAAGTACAATATATTAACAACATTACTTGATTCATTATACATTTAATTATGACAAATTGATTTATTTGATATAAATTCCATAGTGCAGTGTGGAGTATAATATATGGATAAAAGGAAAAAAACAATACAATACAACCAGGTTTGAACATTATTTTAATTAGTATTATTTTATTTTGACTATATTAATGTTTGACATTGTTGTTTAATTTCACTGTTTTCATTTTAATTTGATATTATCATTTATTTACTTTTACAGGAGGTCAAAATAAATAGTCGATGCTCCAGCAAAAAACTTAGACATCTACTTGATGAGCTAAGTGATGAAAAGAAGAGTATAATTCAACATATTGGCTTTGGTGGATTACTTCAGCTCTCTTCCACAGAGATAAGGCATAGCTTATGTAGATGGATAATAACTCATTTCAATATAGCCCACTGTAGGTTAGACATAGGACAAGAAAGGCAATTTCCAATAACTTGTGCTGATGTAGGTGAAATTATGGGTATTCCATATATTGGTAGGAGGCTTCTACTTTCACCTACCAATAGGAATGATAAGATGGAAAACCTATCAGATCTTAGAGATAGGCTGATTTTAATGGAAGACATGGTCGAGTTCAAAAAATTGTTTATCTTCTTCTCATGTGCTACATTACTTGCTCCAACATCAAAGTTGGATGGGTAGTCATGAGTTGTGGTGTACTTTGCTTGCTAGAGACTTTGACATCAATGTTAATTGGGGTCAATTTGTACTTGACACACTGGTTGCTGGAATTAGACATTTTCGATTGGGTAAAGGCTCATGGTTTACAGGTTGCCTTATTTTTTAACAGGTAGATACCTTTTTTTTATTAAATGTTGAAGGTTTCCATATCATTTTATATGTTTTAACAAGTCTTTTCTAAATAACGTATTGATGTGTGGAATATTTGTGTTTCAGCTTTTTTATGTAAATAAATTTTACATTCCAACCATGTTGGTACCACGTACCATCCCAATATGTGCAGCGTGGACTGATGACTTGATGAAGAAAAGGGTGCATGCGGAATTGCATGATTATGGTGATTTTGGACTAGCTTATGTAAGGGACAATTTTCTTTCAACATTTTATTTTATTTTCATATTTTAAAAATAAATTTATAAAAATTATATATTCTTCTTTTTATTATTGTAGGTTCAAGAAGATGAAAGGGAGGAAAATGCACATGAAGAGCCTGGTAATCCAGTAAATGAAGTTGAAGAAGAGACTACTGATGTGAGAACCTTCTACATCTATTCTTTTATTTAAAGCGAAAACCAAACATGTTATGCATAATAATATACATCTTTGACACTTTGTACCATTTTGTAGGAAATTATAGTAGAATATAATGCAGTAGAGAGACAAATTCACCAATTGCTTCGAACAATGAGAGGAGCAATTGGTAAACTAACAAAGCGACAGAATACAAATAAAACCCCATCATCTTCTCATCAAAGCAGAAGTCATAATCAACCTGATATCAATGATTCTTTCCCATCACCACCACATGGGTAGTACGATTTTTATAGCACTAGTCATTATAATTTTGTATTACTTTTAATTTAATTGCAAATGTTGTATAATTTTATTTTTTTGGAAAAAATAATTTTGGTTATTATGCATTCTGAAATTAGCTTATGGATCACCACTGAATGATCGTTTTGCTGATGGTGAAGATAATGTAGGCCCATCAACCTCACAGCCAACAGCGCAGCATAGCAATATACTTTCTGCTTCTTTATGTTTTAATATCAAAATAATAATGAGTATATAATAATGGCTAGTATTTCCTGTGCGTGTTATTTTCATTAGTGATATTTTATTTTCTTTTATTTTCTATACATATAGTTGAGGATGAAGTTCAGATGAATGCTATTATTCCTTACGAGACTGGACATCCTCCAATACATTCATATTGGCTACGTCGACATGCTACTGCCCTACAATCACCATACGTGGTACAACCGTCAATCAAATTTTCAGCGTCTTCATCTGTAGCAAAGCAAGTTTTGGCATATGCATTGGACGATACACGTGATGAAAGGTAAGGTTGAACTTAATTTAGTATAAACAAATACAAGTAAGATAGGCAATTGAAATAATTAGTTTTCATTTCTAACATCATAATTATTTATGTGTAGCCAAATATTATGTTCCATGCACAATTTCTTCTTGACAAGGTTTGACTTGAAATGCTTGGGACCCGACAAATTGGTTGAGAAAAAGGTATTCATATTTAGTTATGTGAAGTTGGGATAAAATTACTCTAAAACTATATATCTAATTTTCATTAATTTACATGAAGGTTGTAACCATGCATTGTCGCATTTTGAATGGTATGGATAAAGAAAATAGGAAGCATTTCTTATCTCCAAACTTTGTGGTAAGATATGTTGTAAGAATTATAGATTGGTTTTCTTGTTTTACGTAGATTGTTTTAATCTAATGTATGGTTTATAATTTTTTTATTACAGTCTGATGTGGAAAAGAAGAGGGGTTCCTTATCTCCAAAATACATATGTGACAATTTATGGAAATATTTCAAAAATACTCGGTTGTGCACATATGAACAGGTTTTATTTAGTTTAATAAAAGTACTTTGTAGTTGGATATTTTTAAGTATTGTGCAGAAAATACATGAATACAACTAATTTGATAAAATCATTGTTTTTTTTTTTTTGTTCATTGTAGTTGTTCATACCAATATACAGGAAAAATCATTGGTATTTAATAATTTTGAATATTCATGTGAAAAGAATCGAGTTATTGGATTCATTAATTGACGGAAGGAAAAAACGGATGGATGCCTTCATAAAGAAACTGGTAAATATAGTTATAGTCCAATTACTTATGTGAATCGTTGTCATTATTTTTTAAAGATGTCCATATTTATAATTATATATTGTGTTAAGGTGAACGTTTTGTCAACTGTCATTGGGATTCAAGAAAGAAGACCATCAGTGGACATGACAGAATTTGAATTTGTTGTTCCAGAAGTTGTCCAACAATTGAATCCGTAAGTTGCAAGATTTGTATTCCTCTTTAACTATGGAAAGCAAATCAGGTTATAAATTTACTAATTTGATACCCAATTGACTTATAATTTCCTTAATTACTATTTGTAGAACGGATTGTGGCATATTTGTAATGAAGTTTATGTAATTATGGAGTAACGGTGGAATTTCTCGTGCAATTGCAAATGTATTATATTGTGGTGAATAAAATATATATATATATATATATATATATAATTTTTTTATCGTGAATTTTTCTTAATATTATATTATATACTCTTTTGTATAGGATAAGGTCATAAAGTACAGGGGAAAAACTCTTAACACAACTGATAATGTCTCCAGAAAATGAAGTCAGGGAAAATGTCTACCAGGCTATGAATCAGTGATGTTGTAATTTTTTTGGTTTATAGTTGTTGATATTTTTTTATAGTCTGATAGAGTTCCATTTCCAAATTTACTAGTTTGATATTTTTGTACAAATTGGCTTACATCAACTAATTTGTTTGGAACTCATAGCTGCTACTATTTATTAATAATTATTGTTATGACATCATTTGTTTGTGATCTTCAAATTTCTCTGAATTGCTGTAGGCATCATTCATCAACGCCATCACTCACTTACTCACTTGTTTTGATGGGTCTTTTAATTATCTTAGTAGAGGAAAAATAATTTAAGCTCAGTTTGGTTAATATTTTTTAAACTAATTTTTATTCTCTTGAAAATATATATATCTGAAATTAAGATAATAGGAAAAAAATTAAAAGGAAAAAATAAAGTATTTTTAAAAAATATTTTTTAATTAATTTTTACTTACTCTTGTCATAATTGTTTTAAAAAATAATTATACAAATATAAAAAAAATCAAAAATAAAACATAACATATACAAATTATTTTTAAAATACATTCAAAAACAAAGAAACAAACAAATATTTGTTTTATAAAATAATAGATAATAGTTTTCAAAAATTATTATAAAAAATTGTTTTAAAAAATTATTTTCAAAAATAAATATCAAATAAGGTCTTAAACTTTGTTTGATAACTATTTAAAAAATAATTTTATGTTTTTAAAAATATATTTCAAATAACTAAAAAAAGGTTTTTTTTTGTTCTTAAAAAGAAAAAATATATATTCTTGAAAAATAATGGTATAAATATAAAGAATAATTAAAAGTAAATCATTATATATAAAAGTTATTTTTAAAATCCATTTAAAAATATAGAAAATAAGTTTAAAATATTTTAAGTTTCAAAGTGATTTTTATTTTATAAAACATAATGATTTTTCAAAAATTACTTTTAAAAACTGTTTTATAAAATCAAAACAAAATCTTATCCCTTTTTTCGGAGATCTCTATCTTTTCTTTTCCCAACAGTCCCAAAATTATACCTATGCACCTGCATTTTTATACTATGCTTGTTCCCAAAAATTAAGCCCATAAATTAGTTCTAGCTATACCCATCAATGAACTGACAAATCAACAATAAAAATGGCTTCACAAGAGCCGGACAAAGTGGAGTTCACAGCAATACATTGATAACTGTAGGCATTGCACTGTCAACTCATCATTTGCCAAACTAATTTAAGGTTACAAAAAAAAAAAAAAATTAAAATTATTGAACCATTATATATAAGAAATTGGTAATCAACCCAAGAAATTGGACTTTATTTAGTCAAAAGATTGCATTGTTAGTTTATGTTGTAATTTATCATACAGTTAGTGTTTTTTTATCGTAATGTTAGTGAATTTATATTGTAAATGTAATTTAAAATGTAGGCAAAGCTGATAACTATTATAATTAAAAATCTAATACAAGTCCACATAATGGAGATAAATAACCTATTATAAATAACTCCAAATACAAATACATCAAAGTATAATACAATTAAGCATTACATATATAATCCAAAACTTAATAGATATGAAGTAAGTGTATGATTAAGCAATTTTCAAACATAGAACAAAAAATAAAAGTAGTCGTAGTACAATTACTTTCTGCATGAACTCAATTCTTGTTAAAATATGTTTAAAATCTTCATCCACGCCATACATTCTTCTTTGAACAACCTCTTCTGATTCTTGGTAGGTGTTGCCATCACCATTTCCTTCCGGGAATGCCCATTTAAAGAAATGACAGTCATCTCTAGTATTTGCATATTGACAACAATAATATAACCTATTTGGGTTATCCTTTGATTCAGAGATTCTAACAGCCGCCCTCTGTCTAGGTGAACATTTACACATACAGTTATGATAAACTAGATATTCACCATTTCTAGTATTACCTCTTATATTTCTAAATGAAGCACTTGAAGATGCCATGATGTAACCTGTATTTCAATGGAAAACAAGTTATACAAATGTAATGAACATGTACAAAGTCAATAATGATCTTCAAAATAACATTAAAAACATGGTTACAAACCACCCTAAATAATGATAAGATCATAAGTCTAAAATAGTGGCATATGTAATACAAACATCTTTGTCATGATAATCAAGTAAATAAGTAAGTTCCAAAACAAATTCTTACAGATTCTAATTTCATAAACCACACATATCATCACAATCAAAATAAGATAAAAAGTAACATGTCACCAAACAAGCATAACACTAGAATCATGGAGCGGGTAATGGATTTTTGCATGAAGCTCGATTATGGCCTGCAACTTGACATCGTGAACAGAAGATAAGCCTTTTTGAACTAAATTACGACTCTATTCGACGGTGTCGAGGCCTTCCAGGTGGTCGTTTTGAGGATGGAGGTTTAAGCGAAGGATATAAGTGACCTTGAGCATCACGAACACATCCATCAGCATCAACTATAGGCATATTGTGATTTGGAATTGAATTGAAGTGTCCAGAATATATCAACTCTTGCATTGGAAGCTTGAAATATGAGTCAACATATTCATAAACATCTTGTTTCATCTGGCGTATTGTTGCACATGCATGCTCACAAGGTATTCCGGCCATTTGCCAAGCCTTACAAGTACATGTACGCTCTCTCAAATTCATGTCTACATATACTTTCATATTGAATACCTTAAACACACCACCAACATAGGGATATACAGGCAATGACCCACTCTTTATAATGTTTTCCAACAACTTTTCCTCGGTCTTTGGGCCAATTGAAGCTTTCCAATTTTCTGTAGAACCCATATGATCACATGCTAGATGAGCAAACTTATCCATATGTGTCATTACTAAGTTGAAAATTGTGTAATGACGTTCCTCTTTCAGCCAAGCATTGAATGATTCAGCAAGATTAGTTGTCATCTTATCCATCGTTTTTTGGCAAACTTTGACATTGCCCAATGTTGTGGACTGTTCTCTTCAACCCACTTCGCTAGGTCACTGTTATATGTCTTTAATTTTTCCATGGCTACAACATAATCATCATCCAACCTAGCATACGCAACATTATCAAGTAGCAACAATGCATCCGTTTTACATTTTTTTCCCTTCATACTATGTTTCGTCACATAGCTACTAAAATTCTCCTTCACATGATGATAACAATATGCATGATTTTCTACTCCAAAAAGTTGAGAAACACTACGAAGGATTGCTTGATGCCTATCTGATATTATGATTACCTCTTTATCTTGAAGTATGCCCTTCAATTTCTGCAAAAACCATAGCCAATCCTCATAGTTTTCTGAACTTACAACACCAAATGCAATTGGGAACATGCCATCATCAGCATCATAAGCTGTTGCAGAAAATAAAGAGCCCCTATACGGTCCACTCAAATGAGTTGAGTCAATTACAATAACAGGTCGACAACCCATTAAAAACCCTTGAATTGAAAAAGAATGTGCAATGAACAATTGCCAAAAATGCCCATCTTGTGTGCTATATTCAGCAATCGTCCCTGGATTAATGTCTACCAATCTCTGACATAACCATGGCAACAACATATATGAGTTTTCTGGAAGACCATAAATTCTCTCTTTTGCCATTTCTTTGTATGTCCAAGCTTGCTTATAACTCAATGAAACACCATACCGACTCCTAAAGTCTTTGCAAATTTGACGAGGCAAATACTGAGGGGTTGCCCTTATTACTTGCTCTATGACATGAGCACCTCTCCTTCCCCGCATTGAAGGTTGGCTTGAACACTCAACATCTGCACAATGATTGTGTACATCAATGAACATGTTAACCTTCAAAATTTTGGTTGTGCCTACTAAATTAGCAGTTATTCTCCAAGGGCACCCATCCACTAAATAGCACACAGATATTCGCTTTGGAGAGTTCTTTTTGAATTTGTATTGAAATCTACCAACTAATGACATCGTATATAATACATTTCTAAATTCATCTGCATTAGGAAAACTATGCCCACTCCCAATAATAGGTTGAGGACAAAGACTTAAATCATGTGGCATAACTTCAGTTTCTGCACATCTGGACATGAAGCCTTGAGAAAGTCCTAAATTAGACTCATTGTTTGCTTGACATGATGCAACTGAATTGTGTGTTTCCTCCGTACTATTGTGACTGCATATTATAGCACACTCAGTTAATTAATATTAAAAGCACTTTGCATCATGGAATTAATGACAACTAATACAAGATATATCACTTACCAATAATCATTTTGCACATTGACTATACCTCCTTCAACTTCTACTCTTCGAGTCCGTTTTAATACATAAATACAAGCATAATCATAACTATGGGATAACATCATATGCATGTCCTCATCATCATCCAACTATTGAAGTGTAGATGGATCAAACTCAAGGGTGTAATGAAATGTATATCCACTTGAATTAATATCCAACCGTTCACATGCCTTTGAAACAAATTCAGCATATGACATCCTTTGTCCAATGTACATGCCTTTTTGTTGTCCACCCTTGTATTGTATTTGTTTATCCTCCTTAGGTACAATCTCCCCTCCTTCATGAAGGTAGCCATAAATGGAATTTTCCAAGTCCATTTACCAATTCAGAAGTACGTCTTCTTTCATCGATAATCAAATCAATCTATTTCACAATATTACAATCAATGAAAATTTTACAATGAATACAAAATAAACAAATGAAAATTATAATCAATTGAGAGACATATTTTATATAATAAATAACTATATTTGTTGTGTATTATACATGTTAGGGATATGCCAAAGAACCCATAATTGCCCAGTTTCATAAGAAATTTGACATTTTCAAAATTTTACCTTATCGTAATATATCGTAATGTTATTGTATTTGTATTGTAATTGTACTGTATTTTTATTATACCTCTATATTTTTATATAAAAAAATTAATTTTATAGATTTTTTTTTTATCCATCATTGGATTATCATCAACAACTATTTCACAATATTACAATCAATGAAAATTTTACAACGAATACAAAATAAACAAATGAAAATTATAATCAATTGAGAGACATATTTTATATAATAAATAACAATATTTGTTGTATATTATACATGTTAGGGATATGCCAAAGAACCCATAATTGCCCAGTTTCATAAGAAATTTGACATTTTTAAAATTTTACCTTATCGTAATGTATCGTAATGTAATTGTATTTGTATTGTAATTGTACTGTATTTTTATTATACCTCTATATTTTTATATAAAAAAAAATAATTTTATAGATTTTTTTTTATCCATCATTGGATTATCATCAACAACTATTTCATAATATTACAATCAATGAAAATTTTACAACGAATACAAAATAAACAAATGAAATTATAATCAATTGAGAGACATATTTTATATAATAAATAACAATATTTGTTGTATATTATACATGTTAGGGATATGCCAAAGAACCCATAATTGCCCAGTTTCATAAGAAATTTGACATTTTTAAAATTTTACCTTATCGTAATGTATCGTAATGTAATTGTATTTGTATTGTAATTGTACTGTATTTTTATTATACCTCTATATTTTTATATAAAAAAATTTATTTTATAGATTTTTTTTATCCATCATTGGATTATCATCAACAACTTCATGTATAGAAATTACAATAGTGTATTTTTGTTGTTGTTTTTTTTTTATAATTTTGGCTTGCAAGGATGCTTTATGATAGGAATACAACATGATAGCCTAGAAATGCCAATTCAGTAAAAAATAATTCAATATTTTGTCATTTTGGTATATTGTAATGTATCATAATGTTAATATTTTTTTCATTGTAACTATATTGCATTTGTATTGTACTTATACTTTATAACTGAAATAATGGTTCTTTTACACAACCTTCAAACTACTAGGCATTCAACTCATCATACCAAAATAGTACTTATACAAAAAGGTAACAAATTTATAACAAAAATATAGTGATCTTAACTCTTTAACAAATTCATAGTAAAAGACAAAGTGGTCTCGTACAAAGGGGATTTCAGTTTTCAATGACAATCCAAATATGTTTATAAATACATAAACAAAGTGGTCCCAAACAAGCATGAAACAACTGAGAACATTTTTTCTTCAATCATGTCAAAAAGTCTTAACAACAAAACTAAAGTGCAAACCTTTTCAATGGAAATCAATAATAATCATATCAAACAACCCACCCAGAAAATAAATTAAAAATAAAAACACATCTTCAATATGACCTAAATAATATAAAAAAATTCAAAATAATAAATTTAAATAACATTTAAAAAAAATGTAATTTCTTTCTCAAAATCTCATTCAATATTTCAGATCTAATATCTTACAACTACATTGTTAAAATTATTAACTTTTCCTTCATTCAATCCGATTTTTAAATTATTTATTTATTTTTCCATAAACTGACGTTTTTTTTTGTATTAAAAAAAAAAACTGACCTTTAATGGATTTCTTGCTAGATTCACAAAAAAAAAAAAAAAACAAGTTTTGTGTATCGGTTGCAGAGAATGACCTGAAGTGCGCACCTTTTTCCTTTCCCCTTTTTCTTCCACAACTCGGCTCTAGGTAAGTTAAAAAAAGAGAGAATAAACTCTTTTTTACTTCTGTTGCTTTTCACTTTACTTGCTTTTCACTTATTAAGGGTAGTATTGGCATTTAAACAAAATAAGGCCTTTGGAGGAATTATCAAATTTTTACCCTACCCTTTACAATAATTATCACATTTACCCACCCTCATTGGTCATTTTTTTTCCCCAGCCTACCCTTAAGGGTAATTCTTCCCTTTTTAAACACTCTCTAAGAGGTTATTTAATCGAAGAGGACTAACGGTTCATCAATTTCGAATGATTGATAAGTCTCTGTTTTGTCGTCATATTGTAGGATGTATATTAATGGTAGTAGAACTATAACTTTTGAATTCTCATTTTGGTATATACACGTTACAGTTTATGTGCAGATGTGAGAGTATTCGTTTCGTTTATATCGCTTGTCCTCAACTTATTCGTAATAACCATATTAAGAATATTGATGCTCTCAGGAGATAAAAGATATAAAATCGAAATTTGTTCTCAATTTAACAGTGATAGTCTCATATGTGTTAGATGCCTGATGAAGACATTGTCGTCAACCAGTTTAATTATGCTCGTGAGAATGTATTTGATTTCACTATCCTGAACCACCATAGACTAAAGATAGTGGATTTCATAGGCTAAAGGAGATAATGTATGTGCAACATCTTGATGATTAGGAATCATGCGACCGTAGAGGCATGATATTGTTTGCCTATTGTTGAGTTATGTAACAGAAGCATGTTAATTATTCTCTGATCGCTTCATGAGGTGATGCTTATGCCATATTTTTGTGTTGCTGTGATCTTCTGTATTGATCTGTGTGGTGTGGTAGAGATGATCTGTGTATTAGGACTGAATCGCCTACAAGAATTAGTTATGAATCTATTCGGACTAGTAGAATGATGTCTACACAATGTGTGCTCCGAATAGGATTGTGTTATCTGTTGTCTCTCAAGGAAGAATCACAATTGGCAACTGTTGAGGCACTGAAACTAAGATTGGGTTTGTGCTTTTAATTATGAGTTCGCTCGTCAATGATTTTGAAGATTTCCTTTGAAGTGGGCAGCGATTGTATGGTTGCTCAAAGTACTTTTGACTGCGTGGTCTATAAAGGGTCCCACCTCAAATTAGGTGTATAGTTTGTGGATTCATATGATATATATAGTTGTTTGTCTTTCTCTGTAGTTCTTGGGTTTTGGGGTGTGGTAAACGACTTTAATAGGGTCTCAATTCAGGTTTTTTTGGTTGTCATTATTTTTTGTGTTGAGTGATCGTGTGGCGTGTTTTGATTGATTGTTTCTCGTGGGGGTGTGCCTTTTCGATGGTTCATAGTATTTTTGCTTTTCTTTACATTTGCCGGTTGATAGGAATGGATACTAGTTTTTTTATAGGGTGTCAACCTGGGTTGGGTATTTATCTGGCTGAGGACCGAATTTAAATGGTTTGACTTTGTTTAGATTTAAGAATAATTCTGCTTTTTGGTATTTTGTTTTGAAGTATTTTCTAGGGCGGTCTGATTTATGTGAGTGATATCAAGAGTGTGTGATTTTGATATGATTTGTGGTGTATGTGGCTTGACCAGTGGTTTCATATGCTTGGTTATGTGTTAAGTCTTGAAATGGTGTGCTATCATTTATAGTGTGATGTGTGTTTTTCGAATGGTTTTGTGTTATTTATTATTGTTATATTGTTTTGATGATCAGTTGTATATACTTGGCTACCCAGAATCATGTGTTTTTTCGTGGGATCTGTGAGATGTGTGGATATATTTATATTTCCTCCAGTTATTTCGATTTATGATATAGCTTTGGATTATGCTCCATTGTGAGGTTTTTGAGTTTGTATTGGATGATCTTTTCATAGAGGCCTGATTAGTTTAGGGGAATATAGTTTATAGGTAGTAATTTATATATTGTACTATTTAGTGAGCCATTATATAATTATGAAATCTTATGCTGGCTGCGAGTTCAGACTACGCAGTGTACTCCATTAGCAACTCATCTTTCCAATTTTCTAGAATTTTTTCGACCACGTAGTATCTTGAAGAGTAGAGTTAGCCTGGTTCATGAGTACGTTGGCAATGGTTCCTGGTATCGCTTAGTCGCCATTTGGGGGTGTTTTTTACGTATTTGACCTGTGTCTTTTGCTGTAGTGGTCATTTCATGTTTTGCAGGTTTTATTTGTTTTAGTGGGTTGCTTGGTATGCAATTTGCATGTTATGAGTATGGACTGGCTTCTTAGGACATTTTTTCAATTGATTGATCATAGTTGGTTTATAATGTAATGATTGTTCGATATATCTCTTGAGTGATCATGGACCTATGTTCACATTTTGGTGCAACTTTTGATTGTGCTCATAGTTGGGATGGGGTTTGGGTTCTAGTGATAAGAAATATATGAAGATCTTAGGGAATTGTTGGTTGATTATCGTTAGTATTCTCAATTATGCTGGAGATGTCTGGACGAGACAGAAGAATCTCTAATATGTAGTTGACCGGTTATTGTGTATATTTTCTTGTGAAGTGTGTTTTGGTTGTTTTTGTGTCTATTAGAAGGAGCACTTTCAGTCTATATAGGTCATTTTGTTTTGCATCTACTGAAGCAAATTATCTTATTGTTTGGGCGGGAGCCATCACAATGATTGTTTAAAGAATGTGTATTGTTGCGTGAAGGAGTTCTTGTTTCGTTAGGCTTTTTCATACTGAGTTAGTCTCCTATTGGGTTGTTGTGTTAGGTTCATATCGTGTTCGGATTAAAGTTTAAGTTATATAAAATGTTCGCAGGAGGATCCAAGGAGGTGAGAATGCACCCCGCCGGGATCTTCCTCAATTATTTGGATCGATTCTCAAGATGTGTGCTTTGTCTGGTATTTAGTGGATTGTGGATGCTGCACATAGTTCTTTTTTTGGTTGGATGTTGTTCTTTGAATTATTGAGTTAGTTATCAAGAATAGTTTTAGGTGAGTCAATCCGCCATTTATTATCGGTGCTTCTGCTGTTACTGTGTGTGAAGGTAAATTCTATGAACGGTCGCTGACGAATGCCACAACTGTTGAGTGTGACTAAGTTTCGGTCTGGTGAGTTTGACTGTTTCAGGTTAATTGCTTGTTTCGGACTGTTCTTTACATATGGTTGTGTATCCGCAGTTAGTTTGATAGGGTCCTCTTTATTTGTGGGTGTGGGAAGAAGTAACTTGGGGATACTTTTTCAAGTATGTGTTTGATCTTGGGAATTGATCGGCCCGGGGTGTCGAACGATTTGTTGTGCAGTTGTGCGTTCAAGATGTAATTTCTTTTGTCAATTTGGAAAGATATTATATGTTTTTTCTTGCTATTTAGGTATTTGTTGTGCAGTGTCAGTGCTTTCTCTATGTCGTTAGGTATAGTTATCATCTTACTTCTTTGTGATTTGATTTCTATACTGTTTTTTAGGAATCGTGTAATGTCATTATGGTTTTGTATTAATTGGTCTGGGTTCTTTCGGGATAATGTTGTTATATGTCAGTCAATCATGTGACTAATTGTCCTTATTCAGTGTATGTTTTGGACATGACTTGGTGTATCTCATCTAGATGTAGTGTGTGAGCGAGAAGGGGGATGTTCCCTCAGGTTGGGTGTGTGTTGAAATGATGCCTGATATAAAAACAATTTAGTGATTTTAAATAATTTTAGTATGGTGGCTTGATTGAATATTATATGAATTTTTTCTTCATTATATCTCTTTGCGATATCAGGTCCTTTTTTTTTTTTTTGTGTTAAGCAATCTTCATCTTTGGTCATTCGTCTCCCTTTTGTGTTGCCTATTCTTCAGTAAACTGAGTTATTTATGTGATTATTTTGTACAACTCTATTTATGATTTCAACCTATTTCATTCGTTTGGTACTTTTTTATACGTGTTTTGCTTTATCACTTGCTTTGCTATTTGCTTGTTTTTTTTATGATATCTTAATTTAAATGCAGTCTTATTTAGGTGTTAGAATATAGTTATTACTGAGATTGTGATTTAATTATATTTTATGTGAATATGAGTTTTCATGTCATATCCGAAAGATCTTTCTTTACCTTGGCCTTCATGTGTTCCCCAATGGGGATGGCCCTCATTCATGCTGATGTGTGGAGTCGTGACACTTCTCTTCTCATCTGTTTTAAGGGTTATTACTTGCTTTTTTTTTTTGTCTTTTAACATTTCCACAATTGAGATGTAGCTCTTACTTGTTTTTTCGTTTATTTTTTCCGCTTGTTATGTTTGTTATGGGTCTTTTTATATTCTTTGATTGTGTACTGCTTCCTGGCCCCAATTTTTTCCCTTCAATTTCCTTACATGTTCCATCTTTACTTGATGGGTTCATTGTGTTGGATTGCCCTGTCCTTGTTGACTCTTGCATTTCATTCTCCTTGCCTCTGGTCTTGATGTGTGTTTTTTGTTTCCCGGTTTCATTAAGTAATCTAGTTCGTGGTTGGGAATGTCTTCTTTTTGCTAGAGGGGACTATTAGGTTATGATTAGATACATATTTCTTTTTTTTAATTACTTATATATTCAGAATAATTGTTACCTTTCATATGTTAGTTAATATCTTCTTTTCCACAAGGATCTGAATATCAGCACCCGACTACTAGGGTAGTTAGTTGCGCAGGTTGTATGTTGGGTTGTTGTGATTGTCCATCTCTTTGGTGACTTTTTTCTTTCCTCCTTCCGTGTGAATTCCCTACTTAGTAATGAAGTATCCAATGTTTATAATATGATTATTTCAATTTGTATTTGTTCGTTTTTTATGTACTTACCATATTTGTTAATCTCTTTTATCTTAATAGTTCATTTTCTTTTCACATGTTTTGTTTGTTGCGTTGTAGAACTCCGTTTGGTAGTTTCTTCTACTTATTTTTAAATTGATTTTTCTCGGCTTCATGACTTACGTGCTTTGAGTGTTTTGTTTGATTTGGTCGCTCAATTAGTAGTATTTTTATATATCTACCCTCGAGTTTGTATCTCTACCCGTGTGCCATTTTCTCGTTTTGATTTTGACTAGGCTTGTTTTTTTGAGATGCGCCAATGGTTATCTGTGCTTGGTATTCCATTCAAGTGCCTATTCTTCATTCTTTATCCCCTTCCTATTGTTCTCCCGTCCTTGATTATATCTATTTTCCAGCACTGTTCATTTATCATAGCCGTGTAAGTGCCAGGTTGGGTTTCTATCTTTTGACCTTGCAGTTGTAACTTGGGTCACCATCCCTATTTTGAGTTTTTTTTTCGTTTTCTCGTTTCTCTTGTGTGAAATTACTTATGATGTGTCCTCTTATGTATTGATGTTTGGTCTGGCATGATGTTGGTGTTCAGGATTGGACATTTCTGTCGATGTGTTTAATCTTAGTTCTTAAAGATGTTTACTACATTGTGTTTAGGTTTAATAGCATTTATTGTAGTGATGACTTACGTTCTCTCAACCAATTATGATTTCTTGTGTGTCATCTTTTGTGCGATGATGGGTTCCTTTGATTGTTTTGGCTTTTGTTAAAGAAAATAATTAATGCTTTCCTGACAAATTTTTTTGCTGGTTGTATAGTGTTTTATTCAATAGTGTCTTTGTTGGCCAGGTCTTAGGATTTGGCATACCATTAAGTTGAATGATTGCACCCAAAGAATTATTTTTTATGGTAGGATTAGAGAGATTGTGGTTCTTCTGATGTTGAGATTGGGATCCTTGTGCCTTTGCCTGTAGTTATCATAGACTTTACAGACGGGAATTGTACTCTGGGTTATTAGTGTGGTTTTTCCAAGCACTATCAATGGTTTACATTTCTTTCTCCTACCAAAAAAAAATATCCCAATCATCTGGGAACCTTTTTTATGGGAGTTTTCCCATTGGAGGTGGTCGGATTTACGGCTAGCTTCATGGCTGCTTCTTCGGTGGCTTCCTAGCTTTTCGCCTGGTTCTCAGTTTGGGGTTGTTGGGTAGGTTTTTGGTGGGTTTATGCGTGGGGTTTTGGAGAGGGGGATGGGTTAGTTTTGTTGGCTGGGAGAAGAGGCTTTATATTCATGGTAATGTTGGTTGTGTTTTTATATCCATGGTTTATGTATATTGGAGTTCTTTTTTCATTAGGAAGTGATGTGGGCGTGGTTTATTATGTCTTGGGATTTTTTTTTCCAGTAGAGTTTTTTATTCCACTGGTTCATTTATTATTATTTCATTAGTGAGTTTTGATTTGTTCATGCTTTTCTGTGGTTTTTTTTTACAAAATTGATGTTTCTTGATTTTTTTTGCTTTATTTTTTTTTTATCCAATTTTCTTGTTTTTATATTTATTATGTGTTTTTCACCCAAAAAGATTTTTTTTTTATTTTATTGTTTTAGTGTTACTATTATTTTGTTTTTCAGTTTTTATTATCAGGTTTTTTTATATTTTATTTTTTTTATTATTTTATTTTTTTTTGAGTCTGTTTTTCTCAGTGTTTATTTCCATTTTTATTGTTTTCAGTTTTTCGTTTTATTATTCCGTTAAATTTTAAAATTTTATTGAATTTTATTCGTTTTTTATTTTAATTGTTTTTTTCAGTTTTATCATCAATGGTTTTAATTTTCTTTAATTTTATTTGTTTTCAGTTCCTTTTTTTTTATAGTTATGTGTAATTAGTTTAATAAAACTGTGTTTGATGTTATTATTATTTGTTAATTAATATTTTCTTTATATTTCTTTTAACTTTTTTTTTTATGTTCTTTTTCTTATAATTCCCAGGTTGGTAGTGTTTGCTACGGCATTTTATTATAACTTTTTTATTTTTATAATATAAGTCTGGGGGACATTTTTTTCTTTCTTACATAGGATATTTTTATTTAATTTTTTGTTATCTTATTGTTTCATTATTGGTAAATAGATATTTCAATATTATTTCAGTATTAATAATTTACATTAAAAGTTATTTTTATAATTTGATTTTGGTTTTAATCAATTTTTTTTTTTATCGGCATTTTATCGTTTTAAACGTTTTGCTTTGTTTTGAAAGTTCTTAATTCAAAACTTTTTTTGGTATTTTTTGTGGGCCTTGTGCCTGGTGTTAATGGTGTTCTATCTCTTTGTCTTCATTTTTTCCTGTTCCGTGTCCTTTTTTTTAGCATTTTATTTTTTTTATATTTTTTTTATATTTGTGATTGTTTCTATCTTGTGTGCTATTTCATTCATTTGGAACGTTTTATTCCTTGGTACTTAATAATACATATAGGATGGTGGTTTTAGAATATTTTTTCATTGTTTTACTTTATATTTGTTGTTTTCATTGATTATAAGTTTGACTTTTATTTTATCTACGAGTGTTCTTTTGTAATTTATTGTTTGTATGCAATTCTGATTACAATACTTTAATGATTGAAAAATTATACCTATAACATTTTCTGTATTGTTCTAAGTAAATTTAGTTATCCGCTTTTGTACCCCTTTATATTAGTTATTTATTTTTATAATCTTTTCTTGATTTATTTTTCCTATTTGAACTTTTTTTTTTTTTGGTACTTGTATTGATTTTTTTTATATTTAGTTTATTCTATTATAGTGAGAATACATTTATCCTTGTTTAATTAGTGTAAAATTAATAATTGTAAGATATTCAATTGACCATAAAAGATAGTGTATAGTCTCTTTTTTTGGTGTTTTACTTGTTAAATTATGCTCGTTTATATGATGAGTAGCTCATAGTTAAGAATTGTATTCTTCATTAATACAGATTGTTAATATATTAGTTTCTTATTCTTGTGTTCATTTCTCTTTTGATTGTTGTCAGGCTCTAAGGTTTCGTGAACCACATTAATAATCTACTTTGTGTTTTTTTTTTTTTTGTTTGTTTTTATTTTCTTTTTTAATTCTTTTTTGAGTTAATTTTGTGTGTGATTGTGTGCTCTATAGGTCATCTAGTTATTTTTTACTTTTAACTAAATAGAGAAGATAGCTTCAGAAAATAAAAATATTTTATTCGCAGTCAAAAAACAAACACCACCCAAGTATATCATAAAATCTTATTAGTTCAATAATAATAAAAATATATAAAAATCAATGTATAAAAAAATGTTAATTATTTGCTAAAGGTTCAAAAAAAAAAAAAAATGATTCAAATAAATCAGAATAAGATAAGAATAAAAATTTCCTAAATAAACCTATTTAAATTAAAGAATAATTATTGATTTTTAATTCAATTAATCAAGATTGGGAGTGCACAATCCAACTTCGAGTATAAACCTATAAGTGAAACAAGGGTATATAACTTAATAGTCTTAGGATAACAAATGTTGTTTACAGATCAACCTAAGTTCCACAACTTTTAGGAGTGGATTCGTGATATCCTAATTTTAATAGTTGTTTTCAATCCAATTAATTTATTAATAATTGAATGATATGAATCTAGTTTAGGATTATAAATGTTTTTAGCTTTTACCTCACTCTAGGGTTTAGATTTTGTAGCTATATTTAACAATGAGAAGTACACATTCTGATAACTAGAGAGTCAAGGAATTACTAAAGAATCCTTATCAAGGGTATGTAGATTTGTTACATCTCAGTAAGTAACATACTTTTTTTTAGAGGGATTGTCCTGCATCGGTCTCAATACTATCCCTTAGGCCTTTTAGTGATTACTATTGTATCTGATTTTTACTCCATGTTTCCTTTTTAATTATAAAACCCCTAGGTTTTCTGTTTTGCTCCAAGATTGGTCTATTTTTACCTTCTTATGGGCATTGTCACTCTCATGATATGTTAAGGCCATTAATCAATTAATGAAATAATCATTCTTGAATTTCAAGACATTAAAGATGACATATTTATATAATTCAATTAATTCCAACGATTATGCATTATAACACATCTATGTAAATGTCGCTCTGATGGTTTTCTTGTGTGTCCTTTCTCCTTCTTGTGGTTGAGGCCGTCTCACTTCATATTAAAATACAGCTCCTAAGATTTTATCGTCCACAGCAAACCTTAAAAGGATTATAATCGATTTATATATTTGGTTCAGCCAATAAATCATATCTTTTGTGTGAACACATTGGCAGGTTGTTCCTTGTTGTGCACATATCTCTCTTACAATAGTGTAATTTACGTAGATATATTATTTTGAGTTTCACTAGAATAAAGAATTATTCACGATTATTTTCTAGTCAGTCATGGGCTCTTCTATAGGTGTCTGGCGATGTAGTCCAGTTTATGTCAATTCTCAATGTTGCAGGGGGGTGCTTGCAGAATCATCTCGATAGTGTGTAGTGGGTGGAAGTCTAATATTAGGGTCATTTCAGATTGGATTCGTTCTTATGTTGAAATTTTAGGAATATATCGCTATTTCTCTAAATGTACCTCTCTTATTTTTTTTTTTACGTAGTGTTGTCTTCATTATGAGGCTTTTTATTTATCTTCTGGTGTTCTGTATTTTATGTATTTCTCTATTTTTTTTATTCCTTTGTAAAAGTTATAGTGCTTGTATCTTCGGTCTGCTGACTTCTAGCTTTCTAGAATGGGTGAGGCTATTATTGTGCTATATATTGAAGTGGTAGACTTCCAGGATAATAGCTACTCAATTTTGCTCGCATATTCAAAGTACATTAAGTCTCGCGCACAGGATGCATTGTGTGTCGCTGAGGACGTTTCACGATGCAATCGATTGATTTTTGTCTGTGATGCTTCATTGGGTCGCATGTTGGCGAGCTTGCCTTTTGGTCCCTTTTATTTCTAATATTGAGTGTCGTCACAGTTTTCTCAATAGGTGCTAAAAGACTGAATTGTGTATGATCTCTCGCTATTTTCTTGCGTTATTTTTTCTCGCTTAATTGTCTTTCCAATAGAGTTTTATTCTTTCGTTTTGGTCTATTTCCTTCATTTTACAATTTCTTTTTTCTCTGTTTATTCTATAATCAAATATATATCTTTTTATAAGGATGTAAACTGCATGCCAAATTTTTTTTGCGGTTCCTTTTGATAAGCTAAAGATGGATCTCCATTAAATCGTGTTCAAGTTAGGTTTTAGAGAAACTCGAGGTTGTGGGTATGTTTCTTATTTGAGATTTTTTTTTTTATGTTTCCTTTATCCGATTTCTCATCTAGTCTGGGTCAATTATAGAGTTGATCTTGAGTGTTGCTCCTATAGTGTGGTTCAGTTATGTTTAAATTATAGTGCTATCATAATTCAGGTACTTATTTTTTTGGTTCCGATATCAAGTACCTAAGTAATAAGGCTAGCGAGGTGACAATCCCATCCAAAGTTAATCGGAAGAGGTCTAATTTGACCTAAAGCATATTCAAGTAGAAAGCAACCATAGGTTAACGTTACTAAATTAAACGTGATGAGAAAGAAGGGTCATAGCGACCTGACAAAAGTTACAAGACTCAACCTATATAATAATAGTATGACAAGAAATGTAGGTATGAAAGATTGGTCCCTCATAAATTTATTCCTCAAAAGTCCTCTAAGTTGACTTAGCCATCCAAGAAGTTTGCTTGAAACACATTCAGACACACCTTTTTGTAGGATCATCATGAGTAGGGGGCATTAGGGTGGCTGCAGGGGGTCAATGTTGACCAGGGACCAACTTTTGGCAAGTTATTTTAATTTATTTTTTAAAAAATAAAATACGAAAAAAAACTTTGTTTGGATAAGTTGTTTTAATATATATATTATTTTGATATTGTAAAAACATTTTAAATTCAATGTATATATATAATAATCAAATTTAATTTGTCTTACTAAAATTTAAAATTTCTTTGTAATTATAAGTAAATTAAAAAATAAATAGATTTTTTAAGTTAGATATGAATAGTAATATTATAATAAAATCATAAATTGTATTTCTTTTATATAAAAAAGTACTATTTTAGTATATGTTATAAAAATATGAATATTAACATCCTCATAAAAATAAAAGGATAGTTAATTTATTTTGTTAAAAATGAATTATTATTACTATTTAAAAATCATAATTGTAAGTAATATTTTATTTAAATAATTTTTAAAAAAAAATAAAGTTTAACTTTTTTAACATATAAATAAGCCAAGTTTTTTATTACATGGAAATATTTAGTACTCAATTATGAACATAGTATTTTGGAATGCCTTGATTTAATTTATAATTGATTGGACCAATTTTTGGAGTTCCAAATTATTTTTAAAATTTATTAAACTTATCGATAAATTCAATACAAAGTGTCATTTGATTTGAAATTAATTATCTAGTGAAAACATTTATAAAAACTATAATTATATATAGAAAATAAATGTTAGAGTCATTGTAGACCAATTTTTATCTATAAATTTTTGGTATTAATTGAATTAGTATTTAAGTTTAAATTATTTTAATAAATTGCTAGGCTGGTTAGTGAATCTAACACATTAAGTCTTACTTCATTTGGAGTTTATTTTTCTAATAAATTTTTTTTTTGAAAAATATGGTTTTATGCAATAAATTCATTCTAAACCAATTTTTGTTCATAAATTTCTTGTATTAATTGGATTACTATTTGGATCTCAAGTTAATTTTAACAATTTCTAGAGTCATCAATAAATCCAACACATGAAGTCTTGTTTAATTTAGAAACTTTTTGCCTAATGATTTTTTTTTTTTTAAATTATTATTATATGCAAAGAAAAAAGTAGCCAAGTCATTCAAAATGACTTTCTAATAGTCATTAAATTAGTTTTTGAGTTTCAAATTATTTTTAAAAAATTAACAAATTTTCTATATCAAGTATAGTTTGATTTGGAATCTCTTTTCTTAATAAATTTTTTTTAAAGGATTAAAGTGAATTCAAAAAACCATATGTAATTCAAAGAAATATCATATTTATGGAGAGAGAAAAAGAAAGATATCCTATTTAGTTTATTTGCTTTTTATGGGTTTTTCTTTAAATTTCTTTATAATTTCCTTTTGTTCTTAAAAACCGATGAAAAACTACTTATAATTGTTTGCTAAAAGCCTTTTTGTATTTTGCTTTATTTTTTAAAATTGAAAATAAAGAAAAACAATCAACAATACTATGAATTTTTTATAAACAGTTTTTTATTTTGTTTTTTGAAAGTTCTTTATATTTTTCTTTTGTTTTTAAAAACTAGTTAAAGCAACTTATACTCATTCATTAAAAATTGTTTTCTATTTTACTTTTTAAAACTAAAAATAAAGAAAAACAATCAAACGGCACTGTGAATTTTTATAAAAAAAAGTTTTTTATTTTTAAAAATGGAAAGTTGTTTATAATAGGCTCATATATTCAAAATATAAATAGCAAGATTATTCCCAAACACTCAACAGTCAAAGGTAGAGAACTCTTCCAAGAATAAGTTCAAGATCAAACACTACAATTCCAAATAATCTGTCCACTTTATAAATACATACACTAGTATGTTTCTATGTTTAATACCCTTCTTATTCACTCTTAAATCAGTTTTAGAAATCACTTCTACCAAAAAATAATAAAAAATAATAATAATAATTCAGATGTTAATTTTTATCCTTGCAATTACTGTTTTAAAAAAAATCCTTCTTCCTAAACTCAAAGGAGAATTGTCCAATCCTTTTTGGACTTGTGCCTCTTAATTTGTATGACATATGTCGCTTGGCCTGATCTTCCCTATACTTGCAATTGAAGAAAATTTAGAGGACATATATTTCATTGAATTAGCCATAAACAAAATCAGAAATTTAACTTGTCTTTTCAACACAACACTTGTTATCTGTCCTATTAGAAATAGCAAGCAACCTTTGAGTATGATAACTTGTACTCGTCCTTTTCCCCGCTCTTTCTTAAGAATCACATTGATTGATATGATGATTCAAATTGCTATCCAAACCTTAAGTGCATCTTCAACCTTATATTTACTTTCAGCTAGAATCCTTTTAACCAAGTTAAGTTAATTTTTAGTTCATAACAAAAAAGCATATTTTATTAAGATAAAAGTTAGGTTCCTTCCCATAATGATCTATATTAAATCAACGTAACATTATTGATCATCCTAGAAAGGTTAGACTACATTAATGCCCTTTAAGTACCTTATTGAAAAGTGTCAATTGATCACATGTGTGCAAATCAGTTTCATTAATGTTTTATACCTTGCAAATAATTTTATTATTTTACATGTAGAATTCTAAAAACAAATAAATATATTAGAGCTTATCTTAGAGGACAACAACCCGGAATACTACAAAATCGTGGTAACTCTATCTTTGATTTTTCTTGGCTAGAGTTATCATGTATTTAGGCTTGAGTATTTTATTTACAATAGATATTTGCGGTCAATACTCACAATGCCCCTCTTCTCAGGCGTCTTCAAGTAAGTTTCAATAAGGGTAGGTCAGCTTTAACAAGCTACTCTTAGGATTGTTATGAACAAGTCACTGTCATTTTTTTTCATCCACTCGCATTAAAATTGCATTGACAACAATTTTGGAGATGGTCAGATACACATACAACTCTTCAAATGTAATCAAACTATTAAGGACCAAAGGTCCAAACAAATATTATTTCATGGAATCAAATGCTCATTCACACTATGAAGTCCAATTTAATGATTTTGCTCATCGGAGTGTGTTGAAGAGTTGCCAAAAGACGATCAATAAAGCGAGAAATGAATCTTCCTAAGGCTATCAATCTCCCAAACAATTGCTAAACTTCTTGAACAAGTCGTATTGTGACCAAAATCTACTATGAAGCCGCTAGGATATAGTCAAACTCAAGGACATGGAATTGAGATTTGTACAACACTTCATCATGACATACAAGACTTGATTGATGTTGGGGTGGTCAACTTGTCTGAACTGAGTGTGACGTCAACCAACCCCTTGCCTACACATTTTATTTATGTGGTCCCCCTTCCTCCTAGTCTTTAGTAGATCACTGTAGATGTTGGTAGTATTGATGGGTATGGCATTTTGAGATCTTCTGGGTTGAGTCTTTCGTTCAATTGACATGGGTACATCACTTTATAATAATTCAGTTCAGAGCACTTTCCGATTTGACTATGGTCATTGTTAGAGACATCATTTTCATTTTTATTGAGTCTAGTCCTAGACTAGTGTTGTAGTCTACCGTCTGTGTTGAGAGTCCTTTGTAGTCCTTTACTTTTCACCAATGATGTACTCATTGATTCATTTAGTGAGATGTTCTCTTTCTTATGAGTATGTGTTTCTGTTTTTCTTATGGGTATGTGGTATGTTTTTACATCTCTCATGTTGCATGTGTTGGACACTGTTATACCTCAAATAATAGTAGATTTTGTTTTTCTTCTATTGAAATACTAAAGAATTGGTAATCTTCAAGATGGTTTGATTTCATAAATACCTTGGACAATGTCATATTGGAATGCATTGATATCACTAGAGTACAGGTGATTAGCAACTCATTACCAGCTTCTCAAAATTACATATTGGAAGATTAGAGAAGTGCACTATGAAAAATGTCGCCAGCTTCAAGCAAGCCTGAAGCTATGCGTTACATACATCGATTTGGTGGTGCACACTGTCACTTTTCAGGTGGGTAGGGTGAATTGCTTCAAGCTGAGGAGTCACTAGTCCTCCATCTGGTTTTCTTTGGTATCTATGTGTCCAATCTAAACACAATGAGAGCACTTGTAGTGTAACTTCAAAAATTGATAATACTTTGTACATAAACTGCATAAATCATATAATTAAAAGTTTTTAGTTACAGAATTTCACACTAGATTTCACACATTACAAAATAAAATATAGAATTGAGGTAATATAGAATAAAACTCGTGTGATTTTTACATGCACCTATATTACTGAACAGGCTAATAAAGGACATGCATTAGGTCATAACATATTGAAAGGGCATACCTAGTACCAACGTTGTATATTCCTATCGAAGATGCCTGACCCATATGTGGAAATGAAAATATTAACAAGAAGGGGAAATTGCAATAATGCAAATAGGGTCACCGGAACACAGGCAAGTAAAATAATCGGGATCATAACCACTTTGGTTGAGCTTTTCTTTAGTAAAATAGCAAGGGCAGCACAGAAGGCTATCATCATGGCTGCAATAGAGATGAAAAGGGTCGAAAGGCCAATTATCAGCTTTGTGGGCAATAGCGTGAGGAATTTGTTTTCTGCATATTGTGATGTCAGGATTCCCAGGAACATCAACACTGAAGTAGTAGCAGAAAAGAGTGAGATTGAATCCGATATTATAAAAACCATGAACAAGGGATCGTCCAAGAATATGGGAGCGCCTTTGTCATTGTTACCCCCGGGAATAGTAAAGGCTGCAGCAAACATAATGGTAACAATGAGAGCAGCTACAAATGAACTAGATGCTGCTATCTCCTTCATCCATTTCTCCCCTTCTTTTACCAAGTTTGCATGCTGCTGAGATAACACCTCACTGGGCTTTTTTCCATCTGAGTTTAGAACGTCCTTGAATATTGGCGGCACAATGCTTTCCACCTCCTACAATAACATCATCAAAAATTTGAAAAGGATGCGACTAAAATGCAAGTGAAAATTTGATTTAAAAAATGATGGAATATTTCTTCCTTTTCTTTATTTTATTTCTCTTACACCCAAAAGCACGTTAATAATAGACAGAGTTCTTGAAAATTCATAGGAAGCGGGACTAACATGGAACTTGCCATATTAAGGGGTAAGTTTTAGAGTAGTTCCGGAAAGGGAATGTGGAGACCACAGATGGTATCTTAGTGTTTCAAAATAGAATATATAGATAGATAAATAAATATATAGATAGAGAGAAAATATATATTATTTTATGAGAGGTGTAAGGTGAAAAGATGTTGACCTTAAACCATTGTAGTTCTCTTTGCATCTGTAGAGCAGCACCTGAGATACCATCAAGTTGATCCGATGGTGCTAACATCGCAGCCAAATGTAGCATGTTGTTATGAAACCTATCAATGGGAGATGTCACTTTCATCTTCTTTACATCAGTAAGCCCATGTAAAAGGTTGAAAATCTTTTCTTGACGGTTCAAAATTGCAATGGAAAATATGTTTCTATTATTTATATCACCGTTCCACACTAACTCAGGAATAGATTTAATCATCCTAGTGACAAATTCAACATTCCCTTTCTTGACAGCCTGGATGATTGCTTGGTGCACTCGATACTCAAGGACCCTGTCAGGTTTTAGATTTCGTAATTCAGTACAAATGCCTTGTAGCAGTTTGACAGCTTGAGCATGCCTCAACTTTTGAGCACGTATGCTCTTGATTCCTAGGTCATTAATCAAAATAGACTTAATTAAGATTGAAGAAGACTGAGGAGTCAGGAGCAAGGAACCCAAATTAATATTTAAATGAACAGTTGTATCGTACCAAGAAGTTTTAGGGGATATGAACCAACCCATGCATTAATTGATGTAGCACTGCAACAAAAATTAGAAATGTTAGTATTGATATACATAATAAAAAATTCATAGTGTAATGCTACTTATGCTAAATGGTCGTCTATTTACAAGGTTTTGAGTGCTTTGAATCACTATCAAACAAGCTCAAAGTCATACATGGTATAAGGTCATACCCACCATCCTAAATACAAGGGGAGTGCACCTATCACCTCCAAATGGAAGGGTGTTTTCAAGGATAGTGCTTTTCCTCATGCAGAAGGAAGGTAGGAGCCACTCCTTCAATAGATTGTGGAGGTGATTTTTAAGATTCCCATATGAACCCTATGTTTAGAGGAGGGGAGTGATCAATCACTCTTTCTAAATCATTTGTTAATGCACAAAGGCACCCCTAACCCTGCTATATGGTGTGTTTAAGTGCCTCCTACGGCGTTGACTCACACCCTCCACCCCCAAATAATGGCAATTTATGGGTGACTCTTGCAAGGATGATGTTAAGACATCTCTTTCCATTTTTGGAGGGGCTCCTCCAAATATTGTCTTCTTTATGATATCTCTGCATCATCTTTACCTCCCTAGAAAGCATCTTACTTAGATTGTGACACCTTAGTGCTATCACATCTACCTAAGTTAAAACAGAGCTGTGGAAGTCCTATGCCAACTTGATATACCTCAATGTTAGGCTGGGCCTTGCTACTTGGGTTTTTAAAATAAGTCCATGCTTTGGTGTTAGATTGGAAGCTCGTCCAATTGCAACAAGATGGACTCTATATGCATTGAACCCACTTCAATGAATTGAGAGGAGGGGCACATATCCTCATTAAGGGACTGTGACCATCTAACATAATGTGTCACCACAAGAATGGAGATTTAAATTCGAAGAGTAACACAGGCCTATGGTTTGCCTCCTGTTGTCTTGGGCCTGATTGAATCATATGATTCACCCTTGGTTTTTATATAAAGGGTTCAGTTGTTCATCCATATACAACAGCCAGAAGAGTAGGCTTGGGTCACTTTGGTCGCTGACCCTTCTAAGAGCTCTTGAACTCATTTGATATCCGAGTCTCCTCTTAATGTACTATGCTTGTCTCTGAAGCCTTGACATGTTACTTTCCTTCTAATCATCTCCAATCCATAAAACCCTTTTTCAAGAACAATTTCTTATTTCTCTAAATCATATATGCAAAAAATAAAAAAATGAAAGGACAATTAACTTAAGCAATTTTTAAAATATGCTTATTCATTTTATCCTAAAATCTCACTTACCAATGACCTTACAAAGATGACCTTACATAACACGATAACAAATAAATGGATTTGTAGTGTTTCATTGAAAATTTTATCGTAATATCTATTTAGTATAACTAGTAAATTAACATGGAAAATGAATTTTTTCTATGAATTATTAATTAACATCAAATCTGTTCACAAATAAATTTATCCCTTCACAAATAAATGACTTTTTAAACATCTTTCTGAAAAGACTCTTGAAGAGTTCTTGAAGTAACCTTCAACGTCTATCCAGCTTAGTTTCATGATACAAAATTAGCAAGTGGAACATAATTTATAGCTTCATGATACACCATTATGTAGGTGAGATCACAAATACAACATTAAAGTGATTGGTTTATACTTGCGACATACCTATTTCAATATTATTCCTGACATCTCGTGAATGTGCGTTGTCGACATTTACTTGAACCCAATCTGAGGCACGATCTACATTTACAGTTACGCCTTACCTGAAAGATGGACAAAATCAATATAATT
>JBAPGN010000221.1:0-32396 GCA_037355405.1 Vitis amurensis
TTAGTTGTTATGACTCCCCCCCCCCTTTTTTTTTTTGGTTTTTGAGATTGGGTTTGTTATTTCTTTAATGATTCATGTGAGAAATAGATCATCATGCCACTTGAGAATTGATTTTGTTTAGCATGATGCTGTAAATTTTAGATTTAGTTTGCTTTTTATTTTCATTTTTTCTCTCCTATATTGCTAAGGGACTAGCAATATGTCGGTTGGGGGGAGTGATTACTACTCAAAAGTGCAATTTGATTAGCCTATAATCAATCCTTTTTACCACTTTTGAGTAGTTAGTTTAGGCCTTTTAACTCAATTGGCATGTTAAGGGTCCTTCAAAGCAATTTTACTCATTTGTGCAAGTTTTGGTGTTTTGTTAGTATTCGTGGGCAAAGCTTAGAATTCATTTGCCAAGGTGAATCCGGATTGCTAGGAGAAAAAAGCAATGAGGATCAGCTATGGAGCATGTTCTTGATGACAGTCGTAGCAGCCACTTTTGGGGGCACTTCCTTGAAGTCCAAATGATGCATGCTATATACCAATTTCCAAATCTCTGGAAGTCAACAAATCCAATGCTCAAACGGTGTGCGATTTGGAGTTGAAATGAGGAAGTTGCAGCTGTTACAAGCAGATCAACCAAAAGTGCTTGCGAAATCAGCCTTTTGTTGCGAAGTGATTTCGCAAACACTTTTGTACAGTAGAATGCTTCTCCTTCTGACGATGGCCCAATTCATACCGCGAGAGGGAAGCTTGGAACATCAAGATGGAAGCCAACTTCGCAGCCTTCAGTGATGAATTGTTGTTGCGAAAAATATTTTCGCAGCCCTCTTAGGTTGTCTGCGAAATTTCGCAACAACCATTTTTCTCCTGCGAAATGCCTCCTGAAGACTTCCGACAGCTGCTACCGACATTGGGAGATATTTTCCATTAGATTTTTGTTGTCTAAATCCCAAAATACTCCTTGTAAACCTCCAATTACATGATTCCTTAGTTTTTAAGTTAGTAAAAAGACCAAATATCTTTGTAACAATTAGTTTTATATTATGTTTTTATATATACCTCTCGGGAGCTTGTTCCGAGGAGAGGCGTGGCAGAGGAGTTCCTTTTGTAAGAGTTTGGTAAGCAAGTAAAGGATCTTTTCTTTCTACTACCTTACCTTCTCACTTCGTTTTTCTTATTTTATTACTAAGTTATGAATTCTCTGAGGAGTTTTCCCCAGAGAATGAGTAACTAAACCTATAATTCCTTGGAGCTAAGGTAGCCGGGGGAGGTTCCAAGTGCAAGAATGCAAATCTTTGTGGTTTTAGTTAGTAATGAAGAGGAAGTGAAATCCTTTGGTGATTTCAATGTTTTTAGTTAACTTAAAACACCCGGGAGTCACCTGGGCCAACACTTGGTAAGGCAAGTGATTTCCCACCATGGAAATGCACTAGTTTACCCTGTGCGAGCTTCTGGTAGGTGACTTCAGGGTAGGATTTTCTAGAATAGCCAACACTTGATAAGCTTTTGGACTCCTAGGAGACATCCATTAGTTATCTCTTGCGAGCTTTTGACGGGTAATCCAAAGTTAAGGATCACCTTGAATGGTTGAGGCTTAGTGAGAGGCTTAAACCATTGCAAGTTGCATCAGTGAGAGAATTAAAGTGAAATCCAATTGAAGGATGAATCTGTACTGCACCAGCTAGAGAATTAACTATACGTTGAATCTCTAACTTGAGGAAAGGAACCATCTGACCGGAGCTTTGTCCTTTGCATGAGGAACCACCCCAGTGAACCTAAATCTTCAAGGAATGTTTTTCTTCCTAAGTTATCCAAACTTCTATTAAGTCAATTAGTTTAAGTCTAAACCATCACCAACCAAAATTTGTGTTTTACTTCTTAAGCTAACCATGAAAGGAAACAATACCAATTCACTTGGAATTGGTATCATTGATTGCTTGTGAATCATTCCCAGTGAACGATCCTAGAGCCACTATACTATAGTAGCTTTTTATTTGCTACCCTAGTATATGGTGTTAAAGGTATAAATTTTGTTGATCACCCCCTCATCCAAGGAGCACCAGCTGAACCCGAATCAGCTGAGACACCAAGTGGGCACGAATCAGTCTTACCTATTAATGATGACTTTCCTGAGGAATCACTTATGTTGCTAGCAAAAACTCCTTGGTGTGCTCATATTGCTAACTATTTAGTTACTGGTGAAATTCCAAGTGAGTGGAAAGCACAAGACAGAAAGCACTTCTTTGCAAAGATTCATGCTTATTATTGGGAAGAACCTTTTCTTTTCAAGTATTGTGCAGATCAAATAATAAGGAAGTGTGTCCCTGAAAAAGAGCAACAAGGAATCCTCAGCCATTGCCATGAGAATGCATGTGGAGGCCACTTTGCCTCTCAGAAAACAGCCATGAAGGTGTTGCAATCAGGGTTTACTTGGCCATCAGTTTTCAAAGATGTCCACACCATGTGTAGGAGTTGTGATAGATGCCAAAGGCTCGGGAAGCTAACAAAAAGAAATCAAATGCCTATAAACCCCATCCTAATAGTTGATCTCTTTGATGTTTTGGGCATTGACTTCATGGGACCTTTCCCAATGTCTTTTGGTAACTCTTATATCTTGGTGGGGGTGGACTATGTTTCTAAATGGGTTGAGGCAATCCCCTGTAAACACAATGATCACAGGGTGGTTCTCAAGTTTCTTAAGGAGAACATCTTCTCAAGATTTGGGGTGCCCAAGGCCATAATCAGTCACAGAGGTACTCATTTTTGCAACAGACCTTTTGAAACCCTATTAGCCAAGTATGGAGTGAAGCATAAGGTAGCTACACCTTATCACCCTCAGACTTCTGGGCAAGTGGAGCTAGCAAACAGGGAAATCAAGAACATATTGATGAAGGTGGTGATCACGAGGAGAAGAGATTGGTCTATTAAGCTTCATGATTCATTATGGGCATATAGAACAACTTACAAGACTATTCTTGGCATGTCTCCCTATTGCATAGTCTATGGCAAAGCATGCCATCTCCTTGTGGAAGTTGAATATAAGGCTTGGTGGGCAATCAAGAGGTTAAACATGAATTTGATCAGAGCCGGGGCAAAGAGGTGCTTAGACCTTAATGAGATGGAGGAATTAAGAAATGATGCTTACATCAATTCCAAAGTTGCAAAACAGAGGATGAAGAGGTGGCATGATCAATTAATTTCCAACAAAGAATTCCGAAAAGGACAAAGAGTCTTACTCTATGATTCAAGACTCCATATCTTTCCTGGGAAGCTTAAGTCAAGGTGGATAGGCCCTTTTATTATTCACCATGTGCATCTCAATGGAGTGGTGGAATTACTGAATTCCAAAAGCACAGACACTTTTAAAGTCAATGGTCATCGTCTCAAGCCATTCATTGAGCCATTGAAGCAAGAAAAGGAGGAAATCAACCTCCTTGAGCCATAGAAAGCCTAATCAAAGAATGGTTAGATGGACTTGGTTTCACCAAAGTCCATATTTTTTGTTTAATTGTGTTAATTTATAAGCTTTATAAATTGTTTTGATTTTAATTTTGGTCTTAAATTGGGTTATTTATAAGTAACTTAATCTTTTTGAATGATCAAAATCAGGAGGAATTGCAAAGAAATTGAAAGAAGGAAACTGGGAACCAAGAGGAGCTCGAAAGCAAGGAAAATCCAAGATCTGCGAAATTTCGCAGCCTAAGAAAGGCTCCTGCAAAAATGGCCCTTGGCTGCGAAATAATTTTGCAGCTCCCAAGGCCCCGCTGCGAAAACGTCTCTTGGCTGCGAAATGATTTCGCAGCCTCATACCCCCCTTTGCGAAAATTTTCGCAGCTGCGAAACACCCCCTTGGCACACGAGTGCCATTACGCAGACCCCCCTCCCCCTCCCCCCCCATTTCGCAGCTGCGAAATGCTTGCGAAATCCTCCACGCCTAAAAATTCTCATTTTCGCAACCAAGCCCCCATTTCGCAGCTGCGAAATGGGCTGCGAAAATGCCCCTCCTCTGCGAAATCCTCCCCTTGCTGCGAAATTGCCCATCTACTGTGAAAATGAAAAGCGTCTCTTGTCATTCTTTTTAAACGTTATAAATTCCCTATTTTGTTTTTTAACCGGTCATTTGAACTTCAAAAAGTTACCAAAGAGGAGCCAAACCAGAGCAACTCTCCGTTTGACCCCTCCACCTGAACCAAGCCGCGCGCACCTCCGACCGCTTTCTCTGAGACAACCATGGCTAGAACCCAAGGAGCTAAGTCCTCGTCCCCATCATCTCACCTGAGAATCCTAAGAGAGAGCCCTGTCCAAGTTGCCACACCCGAGCCTCTACGGCCACCGGTCGTCCCACCTCCGGTTGAGGACGCACCCATGAGTCCTCCCGTGAGGCACTATCAGACAATGAGATCACTCACCATGGCCGGGGCGAGCTCTTCTCGAGCTCCAAATTCAGGTAGCGGTCCCCCAAATAAGAAAGCCAAGGTATCAGAGCCAATTGATTTAACAGAGCCATCTTCAGAGCCTGAATTAGAGCCTCGGCCATCTCAACCGCAAGCCCAAAAGCCTCAACCGTCTCAACCACCAGCCAAAGAGTCCCAGATTCCCTCAAGCATGACTCCTGAGGTGGTTATCGGACGTCCCATGGTTAATCAACCACCAATTGAGGGTAATTTAGATTGCAGGGTAAGACCATTCCACTCCGAGCTCTGTTTTGACACAGCCACTTTCAGACTTCAGCCTGAGCTCAGGGATTCCTTCCATCTGCTATAGAGGTACCATATGGAGCACTTGCTGACTCTCAGGGATTTTTTCTATCCCCGCGTGGCATTGGACTTCTATCAGTCCATGACTACACACCAGGTTCGGGATCCTACAGTCATCCACTTCACCATAGACGGACGCCATGGTATTTTGGGAGCCAGACATATAGCAGAGGCACTTCATATTCCTTATGAGCCAGCACGTCTAAAGGATTTTCGAGTCTGGACTCATCCTGCACAGAGCGACATAGTTCATATTCTGTCCAGAGGGGCATCCTCGCCCCAGTATCTATTGAGAAAAGAGCTCCCTCCCAGCATGTTCTTCATTGATGCACTCCTGCGCCACAACATCTTTCCACTTCAACATTGGGTACAGAGAAGAGGAGTTTTGCTAGAGGCATTGTTCAGGATATCTAAGGGATACTTCTTTGGCCCTTATCATCTCATCATGGTCGTTCTTCTGTACTTTGAAGAGAAGGTCCATAGGAAGAAGCTACTCCGAGCGGATGCTATTCCACTTCTCTTCCCTAGATTGTTATGCCAGATTTTGGAGCATTTGGGATACCCAGTAGAGCCTCAACTTGAGCGTAAACGCATTTGTTGAGAGATATTCACTCTCGACAAATGGACGAGTATGACAGCCTATGGTGCAGACGAGGGAGCCCCAACTGGACCAAAGCATCCAGACCAGCCAAATGAGCCAATTGAGATACCAGCTGATATTCCGCCACCTGCCCTTGTAGTGGCCTCTACAGAGTCTATACTTGAGGTTGCACCATCTGTTCCTCAGGCCACACCACGGACTCCCTATGTTATTCCACCCATACTAGAGCCATCTCCTTCATCTGAGCCAAGGATTGCTATATCCATTATCGAGTATAGAGGCCTATGCCACACTTTCCAGGCATTGGCCACTTCTCAAAGCATCCTTACTCAGCATATCACAGCTCTCAGTGCTCATCAGGAGCAGATTATTGCCACTTAAACCCAGCACACTGCCATCCTGAGGTAGATTCAGCACCATCTGTGTATTATATCACCTCCTGAGCATGCCATTCCTATCCCACCAGAGCCATCATAAGCCCTTCCTTTCATACCTCAGACTATGCCTCCTGAGGAGCCGATTACAAGAGAAGCAGAGGCAGCTGAGCCATCATCTCCACATCATCCTCCAGCCATCATCTGATCATTTTCATAGTTTCCTTTATATATGTCCTTTATGTATTTCCTTTATGTATTTCCCTTATATTTTCCTTGCTGCAATAGCTCTTGAAATCCCATGCTTTTGATATTATACTGGGATTAATTGTATTACTTGTTCTCTTTTTGTACCTTCATGAAATGAAGTAATACAAATTTATCAATTTTTGAGCACTCTTAGCATTATTTTATTTTATTTCCTCTACTCATATCTTTTATTGTTTTTGAAACATGTGGTTTCTCCAATCAATACTTGAAATTTATATCACTCAGAAGGTACCATTTCCTTCCTATAATCTCAATCGCTCATGCCACATTGAGGACAATGTTCAACTTAGTTGGGGGAAAAGTTGAGGAATGAAGTTTTTGTTATTTATGCTAAGTTATTTTGGTAATTTAGTTTATTTTTGTTTAATTTTAAAATTTTTTAAAGTTTTTTATTCTACTCTCCATGGTTATTAACGAAAAATTTTCAAATTGAAATGGGAGAAATTGTATTTTTGTCTTTTCACTTGACTTAGAGTTTGTATTATGCTTACTAAAGTTGATGAGTTGTTGAAACTTCTATTGAATTTAAGCTTAGTTCTTCCACTTTAAGCTATTCACACACTGTACACAATAGGTTCTGATTATAAGATGAGAAGCTATTTCCCTTTTGACTTAGGAAAATTTAGACTTGGTACCTTTGACCTTATTTTAATAGTGTTGGGACACCTTATAAAAGGCCAATGAGCCTTTGAAAAAGAAAAGAAAAGAAAGAGAAAAATGTTTGCTTGCCTTGAAACCCGAGCAAGGTTTGAGGGGTATATGGTGAAAATCTTTAAAGCCTGGTGCCCTAAGCCTTCATTGGTTGGGAGTCACCAACCTCAATGCTCATTACAAGGGTGAATAGGTGGAGTTTAACATACTGTAGGTGCTTGAGTATTAAAATTCATTCTCAAAAATCCGGGGTAAAATCTGAGGAGTTAGTGGTTGAAGGATCCTTAAAGCTTGATGCCCTAAACCTTAATTAGTTAGGAGTCATCGATGGACTCCCGTTACATGGACAATTTAGAAAAGAATGCCTTTAAGCTTTGTACTCCTACAATGAAAAAAAAAAAATTGTGAAACAAAAGGGTGCATTCTTAGCCTATTAAATTTGGTCAGTTTTCTAAGTGTTGAAAAAGAGCTAGGTTGGGGGGAGAGATTAGTTTAGCATACTATATTCGGAAACTATCAACTAACACTTAGATTTTTGTGGAAGAGTAAGGTTTGGTCCTTTGGAAGTGGAAATGATTTTAAAGCTTCAATTTGAGTTTATATTTCTTTAATGTTCCATGTGAGAGTTTGATCATCCTGCCACTTAAAATTTTTTGAAGTGATAAGCATGATCTTGTAAAAGTATAATACTTTTTAGTTTCCTTTTTCTCTCCTTTATTGCTAAGGGACTAGCAATATGTCGGTTGGGGAGAGTGATTACTACTCAAAAAGTGCTATTTGATAGCTTGTAATTAACTCTTTTAAACACTTTTGAGTAGTAGTTATTACCTTTTAACTCAATTAACATATTAAGGACCTTTGCAATCATTTCTAATCAAATTATGTAAGTTTTGGTGTTTTTGATAGTAATTTGATCACCAAAGCAATCCGAGATTGAGGAGAGTTCTTTGGAATCCATGGCAAAGCAATGGGAAGCTCAGTAACATGAAGAACCAAAGCTTTGAAGCTTTATAGTCCTTTGCCATAAGCAAATCATGAATGCAAGAAGGGAAAGCAAAGAGAGAAATCTAACATGAAGCATTCAAGAGGACAGCAACTGTCAGCCACTTTTGGAGTACTTCCTGGAGCTCAATTGATTCATACTATATGTCGTTTCGAAGCTCGAGAAGTCATCAATCTAACGCTTCAAACAGTGCACGATTCGGAGTTGAAATGAAGGAGTTAGAGCCATTGGAAGCCGATCACACCAAGCTGAAGGCCAATTTCGTGGGCTGCGAAATCAACCTTTGGCTGCGAAATCACAAGAGGATGGCTGCGAAATCAGCCTTTGGCTATGAAATGGTGTCCTTCAGGTTGCGAAATTTTGTAGCCATCTTGCACGCGTGCTAAATTCTCCTGAGTGCTTCCCAATATTTGCGACCGACATTTTTAGATTTTTTGCTTCAGATATTTGATGTCTAAATCCCCATTCTCTCCTTGTAATCCACCAATTATAGGATTCCTTAGTTACTAAGCAAAAAAAAAAGGGTAAATAGCCTCATATATATTGTTTGTAATTTCCATTACAATGACATGTTGGGGAGCTTGTTCTCAGAGACATCTTTTGTATAGTTTTGGAAAAAAGTAAAAATACAGAGCTTTGCTCTGCCTGACCTTCTCGTTTTGATTGTATTGTATTTATTTTTTCTTCTTAGCCAAGCAAGCTCTGAGGATGTTTCCTCAGAGAATGAGTGGCTAGATCTTTAGTTCCTTGGAGCTAAGGTAGCCGGGTAAGGCCCCAAATGCAAGAATTGGTAGTTTTGTTGTTTCAGCTTTTAATAAAGAGAAAGTGTGACTCGTTAATGATTTCTATGTTTTTAGTTAACTTAAAATGCCTTCAATTCACCTGGGCCAACACTTGGTAAGGCAAGTGATCTTCGTCCATGGAGATGCACTAGTTTATCTCTTGTGAGCCTTTGGGAGGTGACTTGAAGGTAGGATTTTCTAGAATTGCCAACACTTGGTAAGCTTTCGGACTCTAAGGAGACATCCATTAGTTATCTCTTGTGAGCTTGAGAAGGGAAGTCCAAGGTTAATGATCACCTTGAATGGAAAATGCTAGGTGAGAGACGCGAGCCATTGCAAGTTTCATCAGTGAGAGGGAATTAGTGCTGAAATCCATTAAAGGGAAACATCTGTACAACACCGGTTAGAGAATTAACTATATGCTAATTCTCTAATGCGAGGAAAAGATTCAAGTGATCGGAGCTCTGTTTTTGCATGAGAAGCCTCCCCTGTGAACCTAAAACTCCAAGAAGCGCTTTTCTTCATAAGTAATTTCCATTACTTTCTTTTTAGTTAGCTTAAAACAAATCATTTTTTAACCAAAGTTTATGTTTTCTTCTTAAGCTAACCTTGAAATGAAAAAACACCAATTCAACTTTGAATTGGTATCAGTTGTAAGTTGAAAACCCTTCCCAGTGAACGATCCTAGAGCCACTATGCTATATTAGCTAAGGCTATCCTAGTGCATGGTGATATAGGTTATAAATTTTGTTGATTACTCCCGTTTGAGGACCAAACTCATGATACACCAATTGGGAACGAATCAGTTCAGTTGTGTGTGTTTCTCTCACGTTCCACAAGTTAAGCGTGATAAAACTGACAAGAAGTCAAAACCAAGCATCTTCGTGGGATACAGTTCCTCATTTAAACCCTACAAGGTGTATCAACAGGGAAGTTAATTGTTAGTAGAGATGTGTTCTTCAATGAAAATGAGAAATGGAATTGGAAACATAGACAAGAGACATCCATAAGCAAGCAAAAATCAAGTCTCCCATTCCAAACAACAGAAATGCAAGCTCCTGAACAATGGCAAGAAGAATTGGAAAATGATCCAGCAATCTACGGAATAAGACCGCTCTATGATATCTATCAAAGATGTAATGTGGCCATTTTTGAACCTACGGGTTATGAAGAAACCATTAAAGACCAGAAATGGAAGAAGACAATGGAGCAGGAGATGTTAATGATAAAAAAGAACAAACCTTGGGAGCCTGTTGACTGACCAAAGAACAAGAAGATTATTAGAGTAAAATGGGTATTTAGAACCAAGCTAAATGTAAATGGTTCCATCAACAAATACAAGGTTAGACTTGTAGTTAAAAGGTATGCATAGATTTTTGGGGTTAACTACCCAAACACTTTTGCACCCATGGATAGATTGGACCCTATACGACTCTTGCTGGCAATTATAGCTCAAAAAGGTTGGAAGGTGTTTCAGTTAGATGTCAATTTTGCATTCTTAAACAGTGTATTGTAGGAGGAGATTTATGAGGAGCAACTTGAGGGATTTGTGGAAAAAAAATGAAGAAGAGAAAGTCTACTTGCTTAAGAAGGCTCTATATGGCTTAAAACAAGCACCAAGAGCCTAGTATACCAGGATAGATGAGCATTTATCAAGTTTAGGCTTTGAAAAAAGCAAGTCTGAAGCTACTCTATGTAAAACATAAGGAAAATGAATTACTCATAGTTTCCCTTTATGTTGATGATCTCTTGGTAACAAGAGGCAATGTCAAGCTAGTTGAGGAGTTCAAAAGAGAAATAAAGCAGGTCTTTGAAATGACTGACCTTGGATTAATGACATACTTCCTGGGAATGGAAACTAAGCAAGCTGAAGATGAAGTATTTATATGTCAGAGGAAATATGCCAAGAAAATACTTAAGAAATTTCATATGAAGGATTGCAAAGCAACATTCACACCAATGAACCAAAATGAGAGCTTAAGCAAGGATGATGGGATTGACAAAGTTGAAAAAGGTGATTTCAAAAGCTTGGTTGGTTTCCTAATGTATCTCACTACATCAAGACCAGACATTTTGTTTGTTGTGAGTCTCTTATCTTGTTTCATGCATTGTGCCAATGAATTGAATCTAAAAGTGCAAAAAGAGTGGTGAGATACATTAAAGGAATAGTCGACTTTGGTGTAAAGTTTAAGAAGAATTAAAGTTTCAAGTTGTAGGGATTTTTTGATAGTGATTGGAAAGAATAGGTTGATGACATGAAAAACACCTCTAGGTACTGTTTTAGTCTTGCTTCAAGGATTTTTTCATGTTACTCTAAGAAGCAGGAGATAGTTGCACAATCCACTACAGATACAGAGTTTATTACAACTACTACAGCTGTCAATTAGGCATTATGGTTAAGAAAAATTATGTGTGATTTGCACTTGAAGCAATGAAACAGAACATAAGTTCTTATTGATAATTAGGATACAATTGCAATTTCTCACAATCTATTCTTTCACGAGAAGACCAAGCACTTCAAAATCAAGCTTTTTTTTTAAGGGAGGTGCAAAAAGAAGGAGAAATTGCTCTCATTTACTACAAGTCTGAAAATTAGCAAGTAGACATTTTTACAAAACCACTACCTATCAGCAAGTTTGAAGCTCTAAGAGAAAAGCTCAAGGTTTGCAGCACCTAATTCAAGGAGGAGTATTATTTTGTCTACCTTAGGACTACAATTTATGCATGTGTTTTAATTGTTGTTTTATTTTTCAGTTATTTAAAAGTTTAAGTCCTAGTTTTTGGGAAGTTGTTGGTTAGTTTGTTTCATGTTGTGAATCATGGCTGAAATGTAGGACCATGATCTTTGTTTCTGTTTGTTTTTCAATTTCTATTTATTGTAATTTAGTTTAATGAATTAAAAAATTTCCCTTTGCATCCTTTCTTGAATTTAACCTCTCAATAGTTCTCTTGCTGCAAATTACTGTCAGTCTTCTAGTTGTTTCTAGATTAAAAACTAACAAAAACCCTAGTTGACATCGTCATCAACTTGTAAAGTTCTTTAACGATTTGATCATCAGTTGCCGATGGATGAATGGTGCTTCGGTAGGTCACATGTGTGTCCACCTCCTGCAAGGCACTAGTCAGAGACGACATGACTCCATTGCTATACTCGTTGTCCACGTAAGTAAGCATAACTTTTCTTCATCCAAAGGCCTGGACCATTGCCCTTATTGTTGGTACTTGAGTTGAGTCATTTAAGGTAGCTCAGATAAAATATTGACTCTGAAGCGAAAAAAGAGGGACTTGTTGCGGAAAATGAAATGATGGGCACCTGAGCTTTGTTTCCAAGACCGATCATGAAGTTGGCCTGCATCCATGATCTGGACCCTATTATGGCTTCCACTTCTTCATTTTGTAAGAAGTCTACAACTTAGTTTAGGAGCATGTAGGTTCACACGATAAACAAGCATTTAAATGAACGAATAAATTTCTATTTTATTGTCAGCAATCAAACGAGGGTACAAAACCTTGTTTATCAGATATTTTTCGAATATAGTAATCAAATATGATATGATATTATAATTTAAGAAGAAGACGACCCATTTATTGTATGCTCAACAAGGTAAACCTGCAATTCATTTAATAAAATAAGGCCATTTAGGTTAAAATTCTATCAACTTCACACAAAAATAACATCAATAATCCATTTAACCCCAATACAATTATCACCTACCTAACATAATTAAGATTTATTTAAATTATTTTAAATTTTAAATTTATCTTAATTATAGGCACCCTTATTTTTTAAAATAATTTACCAAAATTATAATATGGTTATTATAATTTATTAAAAAAATTAAAATTTATATATCAACTCGAATATGAAATCGAACAATCACCGTTAACCTAATCCTACTAATTTCATATTGTTTTCAACTTATGTTCATAAATAATGTCAAAATCAACACCCTTATAGTTTTTTAACACTAGTTACTACCCCTTAAATATCATGTGGCAAATAAGAAAATCTCTTGGTCATTTTCCCAAGATATGTTAATTAGTTGAAAAAATAAAACAAATAAACCTGACATAATTAATGGAGACTCTTTTGCAGTACTTCTTACTCATTTTTGTCATCAAAATATTTTCTTAAATCACAAGTGTAATCCTATCTTATAGATTCTAAATTTTCAATTTTTTGGATCACAAGTGTAATACTATCTTTTAAATTCTAAATTTTCAATTTTTTTGGATGACAATAAGCTAATACAAACAATGTTTTGAAGATCAGACCAGATATCAAACCATCACCGGATCTTGGTCCAACCTTTGGATTGAAGTACACATTGAACTGACCTTGAACCAGATAGACCAACAGTTGGACCATTGGGCCAATGAACTAGGCCATCGGTTTTGGGTTGCCCAAACTTTTTTATCTCGCAACAAAAGCCAAGCCCATAGTGGAGGGGTGGAAGGCCAACTCAATGTTAAGGCCTTGCTCCACTTTGGGCAATTATGATTGACTATGATGAACTTGTTGAATGAGAGATGAAAGACATTGAGTTGTTGAAAAATCCACGCCTTGTACACCATTTGTATTATTAGTATATTTTTCTTGTACACTTAGTGTAAATACCTTATACAGTAGCACAAATTTCATACACCCCCTACTCAATGTGTGCCTATAAGTAAATTAACAATGTTTCCATTGGTTTGGTTCATAAAACAGTGGATGACATAAAAATAAATAAATAAATAAAATAAAATCCCTCAAACATCATTAGTGGGATAAATATTCAAATTATCATGTGCAAGTTAAATAAAGTACATGAGATGAGTGTGTGATAGAGGAATGTGTGCCATGGGAGTCTGCAATCCTTAGATGACAAAAAAAAGTTCAAAATCAATTGAAATCCTCCACAAAGACAACCTTCTACACACCTTGTACAATTAGTACATTTGTCTTGTATAGTTAATATAACACCCTTATATACTAGTGTCAATTCTATATACATGCATAAATTGTGTGTCCACATAGGATGTGTGGATCATGTTTCCAATGGTTTGATTTAAAAAGTGGAAAATATAAAAACAAAAATTTTCCCCAAACATCATTATTGGGGTAAGTATTTGAATTGTTATATGCTAGTTAAATAAAGTACATAAGATAAGTGTGTGATGGAAGAATGCGTGGAATGAGAGTGTGCAATCCTTGAATGAAAAAAAAATTGTCCAAAATCAATTGAAATCTTTCATAAATTAAGGGTAGCTTTGTACACCTTTTGTATAATTAGTGCATTTAACTTGTACAAATAGTATAACACCCTTGTATAATGGTACAAATTCCATCCACATGCATACATTATGTGCCCATATAGGATATGTGAACCATGTTTCCAATGGTTTGATTTAGAAAAATTTGTAAGAAATAAAAACAAATTTTTTCTCCAAACATCATTATTGGGGTAAGTGTTCAAATTATCATATGCAAGTTAAATAAAGTACATAAGATAGGTGTATAATGGAGGAATGTGTAGTAAAAGAGTGTGTAGTTCTTAGATGATAAAAAATAAAAAAAATAAAATAATTGTTCAAAATCGACTGAAATCCTCCACAAAGGGTAGCCTTGTACACCCTTTGTACAGTTAGCATATTTGTCTTGTACAATGGTAATTCTTCATATGTTCATACTAAACTCAGACAAATGGTGGTGGGTATGTATAACAGCTTATCTTTGTTGCACTATTAGATCATCATCTTTTTTTTTTGATAAGGGAATGTATTAATAAGCTCTAAAAGCGCACAAAAGAACACAGGACATATACAAAGTGAACTTAGCAAAAAAATAGGAAAGAGGGAAAACACAACTTGCACTATTAGATCATCATGGTACTTTCTGTTTAATTTCATGCCTACATTCCATTAAAAAAAAAATGGGATTGTTGAAGAAAAGCGTCAATACAACTTTTTTATAGGCAAACAAGAAAAATATATTAAAAGAGGTTGAAAAGAACCTAGCAAAGAACGCATGATGTATACAAATTGAGCTGAGTAGACAAGCAAATAGGAAGAGAGAAAACAAAAAACAACCTTCTTCTCCTTACTTTGAGTTCAACCAATCTACAAAGCCTATCATTGTCATAGAAGGACTGTCTATGCACACTCTAACCCAGTTCAAAAAGATGCACATAAAGAAAGATTTGATCACTTGACCTGACTATTCTACATCTTCAAATGACCTTCTATTTCTTTTCTTCTATAATAAAGGAGCGGTCCTCCAAGCTTTCTTCCTCTTCTTCCTCACAAAAGAACCATGTCAACTCAGGAGATTGTCTTTTATAGAAGAGTGCATCACCTAGACCACTCCAAATAGATAAAAAATAAATAAATAAATAAAAAGCTGCCACAGGATTTTCGCTTTGGAGCAATGGAAGAGAAATTGGCTTGACTCTTCATCCTCTTTACACATGTAGCATCTATTTTATAACACCCTTATACAATAGTATAAATTTCATACACATACACAAATTATGTCCACATGGGTATGTGAACCATGTTTCCAATAGTTTGAAATTTTAAATAATTAAAAGAAATAAAATGTTATTTTATTTTATTTTCAATGCAAAATGTAATTAAAAATAAGACAAAGAATTTATTTGAAAACTATTATTTCACCCAAATTCATTTATTTAGTTCACTTTATTTTTGGAAATAAAGAAAAAATAATAAAAATTTATTTAACCATAAAAAAATATAAATACAAGATATGTTAGAAAATAGAAATTTTATTAATAAAAAGTTATTTAACCAAAAAATATAAATATAAAATATATTTAAAATTGAAATAACCCCAAATTTATTTATTTATTTCATTTTATTTTTTAAAATTAGAAAGTAATTTATTTTAATAGATTAAAATGTGCACAATTAATCTATTACTTTATTAATTATGCATATATTAAAATTTTATGTTGCATAAAAAAAGAACTAATAAAGAAAATAAAATTAAAAAGAGTAATAAATATATATAATTTATTTATTCAATTATTTTTCATGTAAAAGATAGTAACAAAAAAGGACACACAATTGGTCAATTCCTTTGTTTAATTGTAAACATACTATATTTTTTATTTTATTATTAAAATAACTAATGGAAAAATAAATAAAAAAAGGATAATCAATAAATGAAATTTAATTCTTTTTATTATTTTCATATAAAAAAACAGTATTAAACAAGGTTTTTAATTTTCATTTTTAAAAATAGTTTTTATTTTTTAATTAAACGTAATTTTCAAAAAGAGAAAATATAGAAAATAAAAATTATTTTTTTTTTAAAAAAAAATGTTTTCAAACCAAACTCAAACATAGCCTATATAATTTTTAACTATTTGTTTTCATATAAAATGAGTAATTATATCATTTAACCTTTTTATACAAGAAAAATTCAATATCTTCCATACTATCTATTGACACGATCCATTTCTAAAATTAGGTCATACGAAAATATTTTAATTGGATATTTAAAATAAAAAATCTCCATCCATCCTTTTTCTTTCTCTTATTTTGATAATTTTTCAATTAATTCAAATCAGTAAAAAAAAAAAAAAAGAAATCCTTAGTAGACAAATTTGCAACATTTCATATAAATTATCGTCAAAAGTCTTGTTAAAAAAAGTTATTAAAACAAGAAAAGAAGAAGATTAAAAGAAAATTTGAACTTTTATTTTAGGAATAGTAAAAAAAAAAAACCTTAAAATGCATTTTAGTATAAAAGAAAAGAAAACAATGAATATGTTTAGTTTAAATAGTGTTTTAATAATTAAATCATTTACTTCTAAAATATAAAAGATAGTTTTTATTCATTTAAATTAACATTTTTTTAGAAAGTATTTTTCAAAATAGTTTTTGAATCATTAATGTAATGTTTGTTTATTTATAATTTAAAAATAGAAAATAATGTTGATTTTCAATTATTTATAAAAGAGTTTAAAAATAAAAACAATGAAAAATCCAAACAACGGTTAAAATAAGGAAAAATTGTGCTAGGCATGTGAAGATTGGTGCAATAAAGATAAGAGAGTTTCATAAATGATGGGTCCCACAAACACCATCATGAGCATGTGGTAGGTCAAATGAGTATTTTTGTTCATCACTATTTCATATCCTTGCCACCAACTATGGGTGATATGTGGATTTCGGGTCAATTTTTAGGCCCATCTCATCTTAAAGCACAATTCTTCCTATTTATACTACAATATATTGAATGTACATCAATGTGTTAATTGAAATGCCTATGGCTATAGTACTATTGCATTTAAAATAAAAATAAAAATTCATGGTCACGGGTAATGATGCCACAAGTATAAAGTAAACAGAAAATGAATTGATCGATCAATTATTCAATTATAGGCGGTCTTGTGTGACACCAAACCCAATTTAAGGGTAAAAAAACGTAATTTTAAAATTAATTAATTTAATAAAGGTAGAAAGGTATTTCCATATTTAAAAGTCTTAGATATAAATTAGATTTTTCTTGTTTTCTTTATTCAAAAAAACCATTTTACATGGAGATCAAATTGATCGAAGAATATAGGGCAATGTAGGATTGAAGATTTGAGGGGATTTGAAGATCAATTTTTCAAGTAAGATTTTAATCCTTAGATTAGTATTTTATATTCGTTAATTAGTTTTGAATATTTTAGATATTCTTTAGAAGATCTTAATCTAAATTAGGGTTTTTAAAATTAATTTTTAGATAAAAAAATATTGAAAATTTATGAAAATAGTTTGATTATTAATGGAGATTGATTTTTTTTGTTATTCAAATGAATAAATGTAGATAAATAAATAAATAAATAATTATAGTTTTGGATGTGAAAAATAATAATAAATAAATAAATAAAACCCATAAGTATGGAGGTTGAGAGTTTTGAGAGTTGAAAATAAAGAAAGAAAAAAAAAAAAGGGTTTTGTGGTGGTATGTGCCTTCATAGTGGAAAAAAAAAATCACAAGTTTGCTTGCAACAAAGTATGATCAATATATATATATATTGATATTGACTTTGTGGGGGAAAAAAAGGACATTGTTTGTGGTTGTAGAAAGGGTAAGTTAGAATGGTATTGTGTACAAAGGAAACAATTTTGGGAAATTCCATGTTTTGCATATTGTGGATGGAGAAAATATATATATTGTGTTTTACATCCGAAATACTTAAGATGTTTGTGATTCTAAAATGTTTAGAAACGTAATATAATATTATAACAATAATAATAGGAAAATATATTTGTTTTACTAAAAGGAATAAGTTTTAGGGAAAATTTACTTTAAACAAATAAGTAAATATGGAAGAGTTTTAGAAACAAACTTTTGAAACAAGAATCTTATATAAATTAGAAATTTAGAAAACTAATTAATCAAATTGAAATAGAGTAACAATAATAATACTAATAGTTTAACAAAATAAATAGAAAAAACATATTTTTGAGAGATTTAGTTAAAAATAATAATAATAATAATACAATAGAATCTTGGAAATAAATGGAAAGAACACAACTTTTATAAAAATTTGGAAACTCACTTATTAAATTGTTATTGATTAGGAAGTTAAAAATAGTATAAGTGATATAACATAAGAAATTATTAGGGTTCTCAAACCTATATATCTAGATAAATAATCAATAGTAATAGTTTTTTTTTTTGTTAGTTGTGAAATAGGTTCTTTGAGGGGAAATTCTTTAAGATTAATTTCTTGAAGGTCTTTAAGTGCTTCTTTGAAGTAAGGGAAATTAATGCAGATTTTGTAAAAGGAAATAATTTTTTTTTTGTATGTTATTTTGAAATGTGTAAAATGTTATTTTTGTTTCTATACATAGATCAAATATATTTTGCATAAAAAAATGTAAGAATATTTTTCTTTTATTTACAATAGAAAAATATGGAGATATTATAAAATAAAATATTTGACTTTGGTACGTTTGGCCTTAGTCAAATGGATGTAATAGTTGACCTTTTGGTCTTAGTCAAATGAATAAAATAGTTGACTTTTTTTTACCTTGATCAATAAGATACAATAGTTAACCTTTACATTTTGTGGTAGGGAATGCAATTGATTTGGACTGTTACTTTAGGGGTTTTGTTAGAGGTTACTAATACTAGTAGTGTTTGTTAGGACATTGAGTATTGTTTTTTGTGTTTGAAATTTTGTTCATTTTAATGTTTGATCATATAAGTCCTTTTAGATAGTAACTTGCTCTTCATTGAAGATCAAGGATTGTAGTTCGTCCAATTAGGAAGTCACAGATATATCTAAAAATGTTTGGCTTGTGGCATATTAGGCTTCTATGAGATATAAAGAGATTCGGTACTTTTTTTTTCAAAGTAAAATAATGTTTATTGATTTTTAAAAGAGAAAAGGACTGCTCAAGTGGTCAGGACCGTTCAAGTGGTGTAAGCTAACTGAAGCAATCATACTTGTTCTACCAAGAATTTTTCATGCAAATTAATTTTAGGATTCTTCTAAAAATGAATCTCTTAAGCTTAATTGCCTATAAATACCTACTTTTAATCCCTTGAGAGTTAAAGGATTTGGAGAAGAAATTGGAGACAGATTATTGAGAGACTGATTACTACTCAAAACATGCTATTTTGTAGCTTGTAATTAGCTCTGTTAAACACCCTTGAGTAGTAATTATTACCTTTTAACTCAATTGACATGTTAAGGACCCTTGCAATCGTTTCTAATCAAATTGTGTTAAGTTTTGGTGTTTTTGATAGCTTTTAGCTACACCAAAGCAATCCAAGAATGAGGGAGAGCTGTATATAGTTCATGGCAAAGCTTTTGGAAGCTCAAATACATGAAGAACCAAGCTTTGGAGCTCCATAGCCCTTTGCCAAAGTCGTTCAAAGTATGCAAGGAAAGAACAATGGAGAAGAGGAAAACGGAGTGAAGAAAATAGAGGACAGCAGCTGCAGTCTTCTTTCACACTTTTGGAGCACTTCCCGAAGTCCATTTTCTACATGCTATATTCCATTTCAAAGCTCAGGAAGTCAAGAATCCAACGCTTCAAACCGTGTACGATTTGGAGCTGAAATGAGGAAGATATGGCCTTCGGAAGACAACTGCATCAAGCCATGGGAACACCATTTCGCAAGGAGATTTTCTTCATGGTGCGAAATTTGGCCATTTCACACCATGAAGAACCACCTTGAGAAATTTCGCAAGGTGGATTTAGGCACCTTGCGAAATTCCAAATTTAATGCATTTTACCTTGCCAAATTTCCTCTGTTTCTCCACGCACGCACCACCGACTTCCCAGATATTTTTAGCTTGATATTTTCTCATGTAAATTCCTTTTGTAACCTTGTATTCAGCCGACATAAGGCTTTATCTTGTAATTTTTCTATATATAGAGGTGCACAACGCCTCCAAAAGAGAAGGGATGAATGGGGTGATCGATCCTCTGTACATTAACTTAGAAATATATAAAGCTTTGTTTTTCTCTCTTCTCCTGTTCTTCCCCATTTCTATTTTCTTAGTAGCCAAACAGCCTCTGAGGGCTTTTCCTCAGAGAATGATTGGCTAAAACTTTTAGTTTCACAAAGTATGGATGTTATGTGATGGCTTGGATGCAATCCCATGGAAATTTCTCGCACTTGGAAGGTAAGGTAGTCGTTTTTCATTAATGGTTCATTAATGCAAAGTTTGGTTTTTATTTCCTTTGGACAACTTCCAACGGCCAATACTTGATAAGCTTTTGGATTTCTATCCATTAGTTATCTCCTACGAGCTATTGGAAGGTGAGGTTTTCAATTCCAAGTTTTGCATTAATCCGTTAGAACCAATTTCAATGGCCATTAAAAGGTGAGTTTATCACCTGGAATGACTTTGAGTTGCCAATATTTGGTAAGCTTTTGGCTTTAGACCATTAGTTATCTCTTACGAGCCATTCAAAGGAAGTCTAAGGTGAATAACCATTGATGAAATTCACTACCATCTATTTTGCGATTTTAAAGGATTAAAACTTGATTTGCTAAATCCATACCGGTTCGGGAAGCAAGCATCACCATAGTTGCAACCCCAACGCGAGGAGCCTATCCTGAGATTTCCAATTTGCATAAGAGCCAAAGCATAGTTATCCTATCTTTGAGAAACTTGTTTTTACACCCTTTCATTTTAGTCTTTAATGTTAGCTTAGATTAGTTTAAATCTTTCTAAAACATTTACATCTTCTTTTAAAGCTAACATCCATAAGAAAATCACCTATTTTCCTAATTTGAATATCACTTGTGTTTGCAAAAACCCTTCCCAGTGAACGATCCTAGAACCACTATGCTATAGTAGCTTGGCTACTTTAGTAACAGTATTTAAGGTATAAATTTTGTTGATACGCCTTTAAAGCTAAGCTACCATGAGTCGCATCAGAGACCTTATTTTTTTTAGAGAGGGTCTTCTTCAGAGAAAGCCTAAAATGTCACACCATTCTCATTCTCTCATTTCAAAGATTAATTCTTTGATTATTGGGTTGAAAACCATAGTCCCTTTGAAGTGGTTGAAGGATCTACTAGGGAGTAACAAGAGGTTGTTGTGTTGCAAACGTGAATCAAGTTGTAGGTACTGGAGAGTAAGTCTTTAGGGAAAAACAACCAAGTAAATATATGTAATTTGATTTTGAATAGTGGATTTAGATTAGTAGTCTTAAACCTCGTGGTTTTTTTTATCTCCATGATTAGTGTGGGGGGTTTTCCACGTAAAAATCTTGTGTTTCATTGCATATCTTTATCTTCTTACTGACATTCTGATTGATTGATGATACTGATAACCTGTTGATTGATTGGTTTGTTTGTTATTTAGATTGTTAGGGTGGTTATCTTAGTGGTTATAGTAGTTATACCTTTTGGATATTAACAATTATATTATTTTATCCCTAACTAAACACAAGGTATCAATTAAATATAAAAAATCAGTTTTTTATAAGTAAAGACTTGCAATTAACCCTTTTTAGATATCCAAGACATCTTTGAAATTTCTTGGGGTAAGAAAAATGGGCATAACTCATAAATCTTTTTAAAAAATTTTAAATCACCCATTCACCCTACCCTCCTTAAGTGTTTTCTATGAGACTTTTAGCTTTTTCACTGTTTGATTTCGTCCACCTTAAAATGAACAAATTTGAGGTTAGCCACTCACTTATAAAGTCCAATCTAACTGAATGCCATTTGATATATGACAACCAAAGTAAAAATATTTTGAATGTATTTAATTTAGACTTGAAATGTTTTTGGTTGAGAAGCTTTAAATGTATTAACATGTTTAAACTCAAAAGTTTTTATGAAAAAGATTATATTATATATATATATATATATATATATATCTTATTTGCATTCATAATTAAAAATATTTTATCTATGAAGTTGTATTAATATTCCTTATTAGGTTTTGAGCTCATTCCCTTTTGCTGACAATTTTTTTTCAAACACTCTCAGTTCGAGTGAGGAGTGATGGTTAGGATGAGATTTTGACATTATTAAGACTTTTGGTTTAAATCTTATTTTTTAGTCATTGTTTAAAAGTTAGAATTTAATGCATTTTTCAATAGTTTAAGTTTGAAGTTGTTTGGATAATAGTACTTTGGTTGATGTGTTAGCTTTAAAGTTGAGATTTGAAGAATATAGAATTTTGTTCCACTACTTTGAATAGAAATTTGGTAACTGGTAACTTCTAATTATAAGATGAATTTTTTTATTGAATTCAAAAAAGATAGAAACAAAGAAAAGTTTTTCAGAGAAAAAGAAGAGAGTAGTGTACAAAGAAGAAAAAACTAAACAATATAATGCCTAGAATAAACCTCTTATTTCTTTTAAATATATTTATATATGAGAATGTACAACCCAATTATTTCTGTTGTAACTACATCTAGTGTCGAGCTAGTGAGTTGGTGCTTTACATGTGAGGCTGAAAGAAACTTCTAGAATAATTCTCAACACTCCCTCGTAAGCGCAACTATCAATCACACACAATAAGCTTGAACTTTCCTGGATTTATCCATTGAAAGCTAAATTTGATGCTCTAAATGTCTTTATTCTCTTTGAAGTGTTTGTTGAAAATCAATTCAGCTTGTCTATGAAAGCCTTACAATCCACCTAGGGTGAGGAGTACTAGCCTTTTCTTCCTATTCTTCTTAAACATGGAATTCATTTTCGCCATCCTTGCCCACATGTGCACTAACAACATGGTCGTGCTGAGCGTAAACATCGACATGTAATTGAGTATGGTCTCACTTTATTAGCACATGCATAACTACCTCTCCATTTCCTGGTGGTAAGTTTTTCATACTGCCACCTTTCTCATCAACAGGCTACCCATACCTATCCTCCATATGTCTTCTCCATATCAAAAACCCTTTAGCATCCTTCTTGATTATTGTGGACCTACATTTTTCACGTGCATCCCCATTCAATGGCAAGACTCATTTTTATTTGGTGAAAAAATAGTTTTGGAAAAGTCGGAGTCGCTACTTATTTTATTTTATTTTAAAAGGGAAAATAAAACAAGAAAGAAAACCTTAAAGAAATGACTCCATAGTTTTTGGAAAAAAGTGTCTTTGAAAAACCCGAGTCTAAGTTCGGGGACCAGGTTACCTATTGGGAAGGTACCTCTAAAAGGTAGCACCCCTCTAAGCCCTACAAATGTCTCTACTAACTAAGTTGAGAGAAATGAGGCAATTAATTGATTGATTGAGGGTACTTAGGTAGACTGAGGTGATTTAAAAAAATAGCATGCTAAACAAGAAAAGTCGAATCATGATCATAAAAGAGAGTCAAAGTATGTACCTGAACTGCATCTTGAGCGTTATCACAGAAACATCAAAGTCAGTTCAAATAGTATATCACCCAGCATACGCTTTATAATAAATAATTGAACAATTAATCCAATATCAAGACACCCAAGCACTATCAAACATAGATACAGTTCACAATGACAAGTATATTCACAGAATTTAGAAGATGGGTGATAAAGGGTGTACCTGGATAGTATAGATAACTTATAATGCGCTTCCATAAGACATAGGGGTTAGATCAAAGTTATGATAATGGTTAGTAAAGGAAAGAATCCTAGCATGTTTGGTATCTAAATAACATAGCAAAAAATGATCAAGAGTATACGAAAACATCAATTATCACATATATCTTATATATAATTCCTAAAAAAAAAGGATTGATATGACTTCAACAAGTAGCAAAGGTGGCTTTCTCAACAATTTTGGTGCTCACTCATTTAAAAATATAATAGCTTTCTCAAAAACTTAGTTTTATTATACTAAATCATAAGATTGCAAAAGCATTAATATAACAATAAATTGAATTAAACTAAATAGCTCAAGGGTGTTTAAACTAGGGTAGAATCTAATAGAAGTCAAAATTAATGAACTCGACATCTAAATTAGGCATCATAACACCTCAAAATTATAACTAAAACTTCCTAAAAACTTAAAAATTAGTTAGAATTAACGAAACTACAAAAAATCAACTTGAAGATATAACAAAAACTAAGACTTTAAGACGCTAAAAAAATACATGAGATCAACTAGACTAAGAACTAATGACTAAACCAATAACATGGATTGAATTTAAAAGTAAGAACCTATAAATTAATGATTATTTAGAATCAATCAAACTAAGGAAAATCAACCTAAAGACATTACATGAATTTAATAGAAAAATTAAGAACATAAGATGCTAAAAATATGAGATCAATTAAGCTAACATTAGTAACTAAGGCAATTGTGTGAATTAAATTCAAAACCAAATAATCTAAAAACTCAAGGATTGACTAGAATTAACCAAATTACCAAAAACAACTTTTGAACATGGCATGGATTTTAACTAAACCTAAATAGTTATAAATAGTTTGGTAATTAACAGGAATCAATCAAACCAACAAATTATCAATTTAATAACATGACAAAGATTTTATAGAAATGAAATTCTAAAATTCTGGAAAAAAAAATTAAGAATTAAATGGAAGTACTCAAACTAAAATTTATCAACATTCTAAAGATACATGAATAGGGTGCAAAACCAAAACTAAACCGGACCCAAACTTTTTCGATCTAATATAATGAATAAAAATTATGACTAGACTAAATTCAAACCTTTCTAATTTAATCTGGTGAATTTGAAACTAAATCTAAATAAACCAAACCCTATCAATTTGACATAATAAATCAAAGCCTAAACTCAATGACAATTAGCATTTTTTTAATGTAATAAATCAAAATTTAAACAAAACGGAATTCCAACTTACCTTTCCAAGCAATGGCATGAAATGTGGATTTCTCAATCATGCAGATTGTGTGTGTGAATCTTCTTTACGTGGAGATGTGTGTTGAATCTTTCTTCAATGGCAGTGGTGTGTTCTCCTTCCGGAGATGGAGATGGTGCCCAAAAGTGCCACCCGTGGAGGCTCTATTGGTGAGTGGATTGATTTCTCCTCAAAGTGGCAACCGTGGGAATGAAGACTTGATGCATGGACCGGCGGTGCATGTAGCCCATGGGGTTCATGCGGCTACAGGCTGCAACGTGGGTCAACAACAACTCTTTGTGCAGACTAGCAGCAGGTGGGTCGCTACAAGTGAGCAACAGTAGTGTACGACATGAGATTTGTGGCAGAGGCAGTCGTGGTGATGAAGGGTGGTGTCATGGATGGTTAGTGGTGGTCATGGAGATGGTCATAATGGTGCAGCGGAGTGGTGGAGATGAAAGTGTGGGGCGGTGCTGCTGGTGCGTTTTCTTTCTAGATGGAAATGATGCTTCTTCTAATACTAGAAGCGCAAGACATAGAGGATTCTTCTCCATTACTAGGAGAACGATGCAGCCGGCTGATGATTCTTCCCCTTCCACAGGCCTGGATTCCCTGTTCGTTGGAGCCCCAAAGAATTACCTACCAAAAATATGTTGAATCTGCTCCCGAAAATCTCCAAAAAGCTTCACCAAAATCTAAACATGTGTTGACTTTTTTTCACCAATAAAAATGGTGCCTTGCTAGTGAATTTCTTCTTATTTTTGTGATGCAAGTGGTCCCACGTTCTCAAAGAAAAATCATGCACTGCTCCGTGGATTGTGACAATGTTTAAATCTCGGTTTCAAAAAAAAAAAAATCTTCATGTTTGGATTTTGAAATTCCACAAGCCAGAGGTCCTAAGATGATGAGGCTGATGATCAGATGATCATGGGGCTTGTTAATGGTGATATGACTCTCCAGAAAAGTCATTGACACTCATCTTGATGTCCTCAAAACTGCCATCCTCCTCTGCCGATCGCTCCTTCTCAATCTCTGTCATGCTGAAAATCCTTCCCCCTCTGATGATGCTCTCATTCCAAAAACGTTCTTCTTCTCTAGATCTTCCTTACCTGAACACAGTCCTCACTTCTGTCCACATACACGTTGCATTTTCTTATTTTCACTTGCCAAAAACCAACTTTTGGTAATTTTTCTTTCAGAAAGCAAAATGACTTTCATGCTCACCGGATCGATTCCCCCCTCTAAACAAAGCTCTCATTCCATCCATATACATGCTGCATTTTTTCCTTTTTTTTTAGGCCAAACGCCTTTGGTAAGTTTCCTGAACACGACCCTCCCTTTTCTTCCGCATACACGTTGCATTTTCTTTTTTTTACTTGCCAAAAACCATCTTTGGTAATTTTCATTTCAGACAGAAAAATGACATTCATGCTCACCGGACTGATTCACCCTTCTGAACAAAGCTTTCATTCCATCCACATACACGTTGCTTTTTTCACTTTTTCTATGCCAAACCCCTTTGGTAAGTTTCCTACATAAAGATAAAATTATTAGATTTAATAAATGAATAAAAGATATTTTAGAAAATTATAAAATAAAAATCATTAAAAAATATATAATAAAAAATAAAAATAAATATCATGCAAGAAATAAATGCAATCTAGTATCATGTAAACCATGCAAGAATGCCATGCAACTATGCAAACCACACAAAAATGCAATTCATACCAGCCATGCAAACATGCAAAAGTTACCTGAAAGGCAACTTAAGTGGGATATAGTGTGTCTAGATGAGCCTAAATGGGCCAAGTGCATTTAAATGGGCCTGAAGTGCCTAAGTGGGCTTAAGGTGGTGCCTAATGGGCCAAGAGTAACTAAATGGACCTAGGGTGGCGAGGTGGGCCTGAGGTGGTGCCTAATTGGCCAAATGCATCTAAATGGCCCTAGGGTACCTAAGTGGGCCTAAAGTGGTGCCTAATGGGCCATGTGTAACTAAATGAGCCTAGGGTGCCTAGATGGGTCTAAGGTGGTGCCTAATGGGCCAAGTGTATCTAAATGGGCCTAGGGTGGTGCCTAATGGGCCAAGTGTATTTAAATGGACCTGGGGTGCCTAGGTGGGCCTAAGGTGGTGCCTAATGCGCCAAGTGTAACTAAATGCCTAAGTGGGCTTGAGGTGGTGCCTAATGGGCCAAGTGCATCTAAATGGGCCTAGGGTGCCTAGGTTGGCCTAAGGTGATGCCTAATGGGCCAAGTGTAACAAAATGGACCTAGGGTGGCAAGGTGGGCTTGAGGTGGTGCCTAATGGGCCAAGTGCATCTAAATGGGTCTAGGGTGCCTAAGTGGGCCTAAGGGGCCAAGTGTATCTAAATGGGCTTAAGATGGCGCCTAATGGGCCAAGTGTATCTAAATGGGCCTGGGGTGCCTAGGTGGGCCTAAGGTGGTGCTTAATGGGCCAAGTGTAACTAAATGGTCCTAGGGTGCCTAGGTGGCCCTGAGATGGTGCCTAATGGGCCAAGTGCATCTAAATGGGCCTAGAGTGCCTAGGTGGGCCTAGGATGATGCCTAATGGGCCAAGTGTAACTAAATGGGCCTAGGGTGGTGAGGTGGGCCTATGGTGCCTAATATGCCAAGTGCATCTAAATGGGCCTAGGGTGCCTAGGTGGGCCTAAGGTGGTGCCTAATGGGCCAAGTGTATCTAAATGGGCCTAGGGTGACACCTAATGGTTCGGTGCTAGGTGGGCCTGAGGTGGTGCCTAATGGGCCAAGTGCATCTAAATGGACCTAGGGTGCCTAGGTGGGCTTAAGGTGGTGCCTAATGGGCCACGTGCATCTATAAGTTATCCTAACAAGGAAGGAAAAAAACCTAAGTCTAAGATAAGGCGGCCTAGAATCACAATGGGGTCAGATGAGTCTCTCAACCAAAGTCTCCATGGTGGTGTCTAATGGACCACTGGGGAATTATTGTAGAGTACCAAACGAACACGTAATAGGACATGTGCTAGTAAGACAAAATGGAGGGTCTACAATTATGCTTTCCTCAAAACTTTTAGTTGCACCTGTTTTCCCAACCTTTGTGCTTATAACACCCATAAGTTTGCTTTTCACACTAAGAAGTGTGTATTCATTGGTATAGTGATGTTTACAAGGGGTACAAATGTCTTAATTGACTCTTTTGGTTGTGTTTATATTACCCCCATGTTGTTTATAATGAAACTAAGTTCTTTTTTTTCCTCTAATTCTTAATTTTAGCATCGTCACATCAATGTGTCTATGGATTTTCCCTTCTTCCATTTACTTGTACTCTTTCCACCCACCTCCCATACTAATCTTGGGTCTCATTCTCCAGGCTCTTCCTTGATTAATCTTGGTGTAGACTAGGTTTCCCCAGTTTTCACTGCTTCTTCACCTTGCCTTCCTATTTCCCATGTATCTCTTAGCCCAACTCTCTCTTCTCCCACCCCACCCTCTTCTACAACTTCTCTCTCCTTTTTTCCACCCCTTGTGTTGCCATCTTTTTCGTCTAATTCCCATCATATGCAAATTCATTCCAAGTTAGGCATATTTAAACCTAAACTTTCCTACCTCACTACCTTTCCTGCTTCTTCCTCTTTGCTTAAACCTTCTTCTATTATCAAGGCCTTATCTCATCCTTATCTCATCCTCTGTGGAAGCAAGCTATGCAGCCAGAATTTGATACCTTAACTCGGAACCAAACTTGGTCTCTTCTTTCTTACTCTCTTTAAATGAAATTCCATTAGGAATAAGCCGGTTTTTAAGTTAAAGCTTAATTTGGATGATTTTGTCCAACACGACAAGGCAAGGCTTGTGGCAAAGGGGTTTCATCAAACACCCAAGGTTGACTTCTTTAACACTTTCATCCCTATCATCAAGCCTTCTACAATTCGCATTACCTTAAACCTTGTTGTTACTCATGGTTGGGACATTCAACAATGGGATGTCAACAATGTTTTCCTTCATGGTTGGCTCCATGAATTAGTTTTTACATAGTAACTGAAAGGGTTTGTTGATGTCACTAAGCCCACCCATGTTTATAAACTTCGAAAATCCTTATATGGCCTTAAACAAGTCTCCTTGTGCTTGGTATGAACGATTGCGGAATTGTCTTCTTCAATTTAGTTTTCGAAACTCCCAAGTTGACACATCCTTGTTCATTCTTCACAAGGGCTCCCTGTTGATTCTCCTTCTTATTTATGTTAATGACATCCTTGTCACCAACAATCATCCCTCTATCATCAATACTCTCATTGATTATCTACATCAGCAGTTCTCTTTGGAACAACTTGGCTCTCTCCATTATTTTCTTAGTATCCAAGCTCTTCAGACTTCTTTTGGCTTTCACTTATGTTGGTCTTGATACATCCATGATTTATTGCAACACACCAAAATGTTTGGTGCCAAGCCTACTTCCACTCCAACCAGCCTTAGACGAAAATTGAGTTGTGATAATGGTGCTTCTTTTGATAATCCTACTTTTTACCATAGTACCATTGATGCTTTCCAATATGTCACTATCACCGAGCTTAAATTTGCTTATAGTGTCAATAAACTTAGTCAATATCTCCAATAACCTACTTTGTTTCACAGGCAAGCTTGCAAACATGTATTGTGTTATCTAAAAGACACTTCCACTTTTGGTCTATTCTTTCACCCAGCTCCTTCTCTTAATCTCATTGCCTATTTAGATGTTGATTGGAAGAGTGATACTATTGATTGATGTTCCATTGGTGGCTACTGTTTTTTTTTTTTAATGCAAATTTGATTTCATGGGCTTCCAAAAAACAAAGAATTGTTGCTCATTCAAGCACTAAGTTTGAATATTTAGCTCAAGTACTAGCAGAAGTCACTTGGTTGCAATACCTATTACATGAGTTGGGCATATCACTACCACAAAGTGTAGTTGTTTGGTGTGACAATCTTGAAGTAGTACTTCTGGCTGAGAATCTTATGTATCATTCTCGGATGAAACATATAGAGATTGATGTACACTTCATATAGGAGAAGGTGGCTCATAAAGAACTTGAAGTGAGATTTGTACCCATTGTTGATCAGATTGCTAATGTGCTCATAAAACAACCCAGTATAACCATTAATAAAATGAATATAATAGAGAAAACCAGCATTAGACTTGACAAGAGAAGGCCCCCACAAATCAATGTGAACCAATTGTTGTGTTGGAGCTGGGAAAAAGTGAAGAGCGTGATTTTTGCCGAACTAACAAGAATTACAAAAACTTGGAGATAAGCTTTCATTATGCAAAGAAGAGACATTACAAGACTTCAAAACAGACTCGAGTACATAGAGAGATCGGTGGCCCAACCTCTAGTGCCAGACATCAAGTTTATTGTATTTAACAAACACTAAAACTGGACTGAAGTGTGACTATCAACACGGAAACATGGGCAGAAAATGAAGTATCCCTTGGAGTGACTGACAGAACTAGAAACTGAACGGACTAGAGGATTTTGAGGTGGTATCAAACGATAAAGGCCATCTTTAATTGATTTGTGGAGTAGAACATTACTTGGGCTCGTCTTTCACAAAGCAATGATTCCGGTGAAACTCAACATAAACACTATTATCTATAGTGAACATAGAAATGATTAAGAGATTTGTAGTAATTTTTGGAAAATGCAAAATATTTATGAGATGCAAGGTTTTGAAAAAAGAAGGTAGAGAAGAATAACCAACATTTTGAATGCACAAACCTTGACCATTGCCCAGAATAACCTTATCATGACCATGATAATTAGATTTGAAGCTCAAGTTGTCTAGATTATTGGTCACATGGGTTGATGCACCATTGTTAAAGTACCAAGAAGGATCTACAACTGTATTAGGAAGGGTAACCATAGCAGCTAAGGAATTACTTTATGGAGAATATTGAAAAGCCTAATCAAATTTGTAGTAACAGTTTATAGCAATTTGTCCTTATCGACCACAAACTTGGCTAGTTGAGCAAGATCTATTACCTCTGCCACGGCTACGATGCCCTTGACCAAAATTTTGACTACCATGAAAATAGTTACGACCTCCGGTATGTGCCCTATCATTCCCACGAGTATTTCTAGAGCCACGACCACCCTCGAAAGCACTAGCTACTGTAAAATTGGTAGTGACATTTTGGAGATCAATTTGTGTGTAAGAATTCAGCTGCTCAATATGGGTTTCATGATTCTACAACAGTACACACACTTCTGGTAGAGTGAAGAGTTCTAGTCGTGTTGTAATAGTGACAACTACTAGATCATATTCTGTCCTAACACCAGCCCAACAAATTCATTTAAGATCTTCATCAGTAAGAAGTGCTCTAGACATTGCTAGGTTATCTGCAATAGGCTTGATTTTGCTACTGTAATCAATTATTAAGATGGAGCCTTTTTTGTTTGTCTGCATTTGCATTCTCAACTGAAGTAATCTTGCCTTCGAAGGTGAGGCAAAATATCCTCCAGAGCTATCCAAACTTGCTAAGAAGTGGTACAACCTACAATCTAACCAACAACACCTTCTAACATTGAAGAAATCATCCAACCAAGGATCAACTAATCTTGTCTCTTCCAATATAAATATTTTGGATTTATCATTTGATTAAGGCCAAATGAATCACCTACAACGTTGATAAATTCATTCGGGCAAGGTTTCATTCCAGGAACAAAACCATCAATACCATGACCTCCAAATAAGGTAAATTACCTCTTTCCAACTTGATCGGTAGAGTGAAGTTGAGATTAATAAAAGAGGAAGACGCCATTGCTAGATTCGTAGTTATGGTTGGAGTTGCAAGTGGTGATGCTAGTCTCACAGAGCTCTGATATCATGATTGAATTAAAAAGAAACGATAGAAACAGAGAAGAGTTTTTGAGAGAGAAACAGAGAGTAGTGTGCAGAGAAGAACAACATGAAAAAAATAATGCCTAGAATAAACCTCTTATTTATTTTACATATATTTATATATGAGAGTGTACAACCCAATTCTTTCTTTTTGTTGTAACTGTATCTAGCGTAGAGCTAGTGAGCTGGTGCTTTACATGTGAGGCTAAGAAAAGCTTCTAGAATTATTCTCAACAATATTCAATTTACACTGAACTTTCGGGCTTGATGTGTGAATTAACCATCTCGCCCTTGAAGAGGGTCTTGGAGCATGGCATGCTGTTAATTTGCTCATGATTTATATAGCAAGCTCATATTCAAACAATATATGTGGAGACATCGGTCGATTTGGACTGACTGGATCACCATGTCTAGAAGAAAGGGTTCCTTGTTCACAGAAGAAAGCAAAATTGCCATGTGTTGGGATCAAAAGGCTTGATGGACTTGGAGGGGCAGTTGGTGTAGCTGGTGAGGCTGTAACTGCATCCATGGCCTTGAATGCCGCTTGTCTGGAAGTTGATCACTTTTTCTAAAGGCATGGGACCTGAGATCTTTGTCATCGAAGCGTGTCGCCATGGCTTTAATTTTTCTCCACATGGAAGAATGGGGGATTCAAGTTTTATTAAGGCTTCTCTATTTTCATAAAGGAATATGGTGATGCATGTGATGAGAGCTACGAATGAAGTGACTCCAGAAATGAGGAATAGGCCCCAAAAGCTATTAAGGCCGATGCTGTTGAAGAAACTGAGCTGGTTTGCTCTGGACAACTGGTTGTTTGCCCAAACCATGCCTTCTCAAA
>JBAPGN010000222.1:0-32171 GCA_037355405.1 Vitis amurensis
GGTTTTAGCAATAAGCATGCCTCTAAAATCAAGGGTGTGCCCCTAGTTTGGATACTGCATATAGCTTATACCAAATAATTATATTACCATGGGCATGCCTATGACAACGAAGGTGACCCCAGACTTTGCCTTCTGCGTGTAGCATAGTAATATAATGTCATTCAACCATAGACATGCCTTTGAAATGGAAGGTGCGCCCCTAGATTGCCTTCTGCACATAACATACCAAACTAATGTTATTGTATAAAAAAAATTCCATTTACTCTAAGGATAAGGTGTAAATGTTCGAATGTCTTCCCAAGGTGTTAATGGGTCAACCTCCTTTTTACCGACTCCTCACATAACACGAAGCCAATCCCCACCTCAACGATTTGGCACATCCTTCACAAAATTTGGTACATCTTTAACAAAATACGGTACATCCGATCCTATTTCTTATAGGACCCCCATCTGAACATGGATGATCCATGATTTCATTTCGGAACTCATAAGAAAGTATTTGGGGCCCGATCCCCACCTCGAAACACACTTTGGAACCCTTGGTACATCCTTTACAAAATTTGGTACATCATTCATTAAATTTGGTACATTCTTCATTAAATTTGGTACATCCGATCCTAAAGCTTCCGGGACCCCCATCTAAACATGGATGGTCCATAATTTCATTTTGGAACCCATAAGGAAGTGTTAAGGGGTCAATCCCCACCCCGGAACTCACTTTGGAACCCTTGGTACATACTTCACAAAATTTGGTACATCTGATCCTATCGCTTCCGGGACCCCCATCTAAACATGGATGGTCCATAATTAAATTTAGAAACCCATAACAAAGTAATTAGGGGTCGATCCCCACCTCGGAACACACTTTGGAACCCTTGGTACATCCTTCACAAAATTTGGTACATCCTTCATTAAATTTGGTACATTCTTCATTAAATTTGGTACATCCTTCATTAAATTTGATACATCCCATCCTATTGCTTTCGGGACCCCCATCTAAACATGGATGGTCCATAATTTAATTTAGAAACCCATAAGAAAGTGATTAGGGGCCGATTCCCACCTCGGAACGCACTTTGGAACCCTTGGTACATTTTTCCCAAAATTTGGTACATCCTTAACAAAATTTGGTACATCCGATCCTATTACTTATGGGATCCCCATCTAAACATGGATGGTCCATGATTTCATTTTGGAACCCATAAGGAAGTGTTTGGGGGCCGATCCCCACCTCGAAACGCACTTTGGAACCCTTGGTACATCATTCACAAAATTTGGTACATCTTTCATTAAATTTGGTACATTCTTCATTAAATTTGGTACAATATGATCCTATCACTTCCGGGACTCCTATCTGAACATGGATGATCCATAATTTCATTTAGAAACCCATAAGGAAGTGATTGGGGGCCAATCCCCACCTTAAAACGCACTTTGGAACCCTTGGTACATCCTTCACAAAATTTGGTACATCCTTCATTAAATTTGGTACATCCGATCCGATCGCTTCTTAGACCCCCATCTAAACATGGATGATCCATAATTTCATTTAGAAACCCATAAGAAAGTGATTGGGGGTCGATTCCCACCTCGAAACGCACTTTGGAGCATTTGGTACATCCTTCCCAAAATTTGGTACATCCTTAACAAAATTTGGTATATCCGATCCTATTGCTTATGAGACCCCCATCTGAACATGGATGGTCCATGATTTCATTTTGGAACCCATAAGAAAGTGTTTGGGGGCCGATCCCCACCTCGAAACGCACTTTGGAACCCTTGGTACATCCTTCACAAAATTTGGTACATTTTTCATTAAATTTAGTACATTCTTCATTAAATTCGGTACATCCGATCATATCGCTTCTGGGACCCCCATCTAAACATGGATGATCCATAATTTCATTTAGAAACCCATAAGGAAGTAATTGGGGGCTGATCCCCACCTTAAAACGCACGTTAGAACCCTTGGTACATCTTTTACAAAATTTGGTACATCCTATCCTATCGCTTCTTGGACCCCCATCTGAACATGGATAGTCCATAATTTCATTTAGAAACCCATAAGAAAGTGATTGGGGGTCGATTCCCACCTCGGAACACAGTTTGGAACCCTTAGTACATCCTTAACAAAATTTGGTACATCCGATCCTATTGCTTATGAGACCCCCATCTAAACATGAATGATCCATGATTTCATTTTGGAATCCATAAGAAAGTGTTTGGGGGTCGATCCCCACCTCGGAATGCACTTTGGAACCCTTGGTACACCCTTCACAAAATTTGGTACATCCTTCATTAAATTTGGTACATTTTCATTAAATTTTTGTACATCCCATCCTATCACTTCCGGGACCCCCATCTGAACATGGATGGTCCATAATTTCATTTAGAGCCACATAAGGAAGTGTTTGGGGGCCGATCCCCACCTTGGAACGCACTTTGGAACCCTTGGTACATCTTTAACAAAATTTAGTATATTTTTCATTAAATTTGGTACATCCAATCTTATTGTTTTCGGGATCCCCATCTGAACATGGGTTGTCCATGATTTCATTTTGAAACCCATAAGGAAGTGATTGGGGGCTGATCCCCACCTCGAAACGCACTTTTGAACCTTTGGTACATCCTTCACAAAATTTGGTACATCATTCATTAAATTTGGTACATTCGAACCTATTGCTTTCGGGACTCCCATCTGAACATGGATGGTTCATGATTTCATTTTGGAACCCATAAGGAAGTGATTAGAGGTCGATCCCCATTTTGGAACGCACTTTGGAACCCTTGGTACATCCTTCACAAAATTTGGTACATCCTCCATTAAATTTTGTACATTCTTTATTAAATTTGGCACATCACATTCTTTCGCTTCTAGGACCCTCATTTGAACATGGATGATCCATAATTTCATTTAGAAACCCATAAGGAAGTGATTGGGGGCCGATCCTTGCCTCGAAAGGCATTTTGGAACGCTTGGTACATCCCTCTCAAAATTTGGTACATCATTCATTAAATTTGGTACATTCGATCCTATTGTTTTCGGGGCCCCCATCTGAACATAGATGATACATGATTTCTTTTTGGAACCCATAAGGAAGTGATTGGGGGTCGATCTCCACCTTAGAATGCACTTTGGAACCCTTGGTACATTCTTCACAAAATTTGGTATATCCTTCATAATGTACCAAATTTTGTGAAGGAAGTACCAAATTTTATCAAGGATGTATCAAATTTTTTAAAGAATGTACCAAATTTTGTAAATGATGTACCAATGTTGCCAAAGTCCGTTATGAGATGGGGAACGACCTTCAATAACTTCCTAAGGGTCTCCAAATGAAGAAATGAACTATGGAAATGGAGATAAGCGTTCCGTTAGCTCAAGGATTGGATGTAACAAATTTTCTCAATGATGTACCTAGGGTTCCAAAGTCCATTTTGGAGTAAGGAACGATCTCCAATCACTTCCCAAAGATCCTTAAAGGAATAAGCGGACCATGGGTAATAAGATAGAGGTTTCAATAGCTCAAGTATGTACCAAATATTTTTAAGGATGTACCAAATTTTGTAAAGGATGTACCAAGAGTGCCAAAATTCGTTCCAATGTGAGGAATGACCTTCAATCACTACCTAAGGGTCCTCAAAGGATAATATGGACCATGAGAAGATATATAGGGGTCTCGATAGCCTGAGGATTGGATGTACCAAAATTTCTTAACGATGTACCAAATTTCCTTAAAAATGTACCTAGGGTTCCAAAGTTCATTTCTGAGCAGGGAACAACCTCTAATTACTTCCTAAAGATCCCTAAAGAAATAAACAAACCATGGGTAATAATATAGCGGTCCTGGTAGCTCATGGATTGGATGTACAAAATTGTTTTAAGGATGTGCCAAATTTTATAAATGATGTACCAAATTGTCTTTAGGATGTACCTTGGGTTCCAATATCCGTTTTAGGGTAGGGAATAACCTCTAATTCCTTCTCAAGGGTCCCCAAAGGAATATATGAACCATGAAAATGAAAATAGGGGTCTTGGTTCCTCTAAGAATGGATATACCTAGGATCCCAAAGTTCTTTTTGGGGTGGACAAAGACCTCCAATTACTTATCAAGGGTCCTAAAGGAATATATACACCATGATAAGTATCATAGTGTTTTTGGTTCTCCTAAGCATTAATTTACCTTTTTTTTTTAAGGATGTACCTATTTTTTATTAAATTAATATGAAAGGTTAAATACAATTTTTTATGAAAAAGATATTTTCTTTTATATTTTATTTTAATTTAAAATTAAAGATTTTAACCAAAAAAAAAAAAGTTAGATCCACAATCAATTTAAAATCATAAGAAAAATGATAAAAGCACCGTCACTTATTGTGATTTTGATATGATAAATTTAAAATAAAAATAAAAATAAAAATAATGTAAATAATAAAATAGTATTATGATGATATTTTTACTTTTACATGTGATAGAATTTACAAAATAAATAAATCTTTTGTTTAGTTTTAATATAAAAAATCTTATATCATAAACTTCTAAATAATAAAATGGAGTTTTTAAATTTAAACCTTAATTTATAAAATGTATTATTATAATTAACATTTAAAATCATTATTATTTGTGGATATATTTTCATTTTTGTACATTGACTATATTTTGTTTTTATTTAATTTGTTATATTAATTATTTATTACATGTTATCATTTTAAGTTTAATATGTCAAAAAAAAATTAAAATCAATAAATATAGACAAATTAAAGAGTAAAAATAAATTAAAATTTAAGAAGTTTTATAAGAAAATGCACGAGCATATTAAAGAGAATATAAAGGAAAAAAAGAAAAATAATAATAAAAACTATAATAGGTGACAATGGATTATGGTAGCAGAAGAGGAAAAAAAAGAAAAAAAAATAAGTGGAAACGTGACAAGTGGTAAGGGAGATATATTGATGTAAGAAAAATAATAAAATTAAATGACTCATGTACTTGTTAACAGATAGCATTAAATTGATATGTACTTTGTCCTTTACTTTTGAAGATAATTGTGGAACAAATTTGAAAATACTATTGGAGTGCATGAATAGACAATATTTTTTTCCATTTTACACCAAAATTAAAAAGAAAAAAGTAAAGTTTCAAAATCTCATATTTTTTGTAGTTAGTGTATAGTTAGATGATTTTCCCTTTTTTTTTTGGTTAAGAGTCAAATATTATTTACTAAACAAGTGTTTTATATATGATATGCTAGAAGAGTATCTCATAATCCAAACTCCACAACCAAATTACAATGGAAATAGTCCAAATGACTCTGAATCATGTGCCCCAAACATCAAGTATATAGAAGAAGCCAACAATCCCAAGAGCTCCACTCCTCATGCTTATGCCCTCTAAATCACCTTGGATGAACGTCATCTGAAATGGTATGAGTTTACCACTGATCAGCAAGGAACAAAGAACACAACATGGTAAGGTAGAAAAAAACAAGTCATCCACCTTAGGACCCTTCAAATAAGGCTTCTCTTTCTTATATACTATATATGCCTATAACCCTACCTTTTTCTGGTGCCTCACATGAACTTGTAAGACATTTCTTTACATCTCTATACAAAAATAAATGTAATGTTAAGAAAATAATTGTGTAGATATTGACTTAAACCTTTATAATTAGTCAATTATTATTGTTATTGGTCACCCAAGAAAGAAGAAACAAGATTCAATGGAGCCGGGTTGGTTTAATTATGCTTTAAATGATGCAAGAAGGAAGAGTAAGATCCCAAAAAGGTTGCATATACATATGATTGACTGAATTAATAGTATAATGTAATATAAGGTATAAACTAAAGATGAATATAGACATCTAAAGGACACCAGAGAGAGGAGATAGAGAAAAGACCTAGCAATGACTATGAGGAAAACCAAGGGAGGACATACCATATTAAGAAAGTTCAAAAGACCGAAAAAAATATTATATAACCTTGTTTGGTATTTGTTTTTTTGAATGGTTTTCTATTTTTTTTAAATAAAAAAAAAGAGCATGTTTAATAATCAGAAACGGTTTTATGTTTTTAAAAATAAAAAATATAATATTTTTAGAAAATATTTTTTAATTGTTTTCACTTATTTTTTTAATGGTTATTTTAAAAAATAATTAAAAATAAAAGTATGGATATAAAAATTATTTTAAAAACATTAAAAATAGGTTAGAAAATTTTCAGGATCTCAAATAAGTTTTTGTTCTATAAAATATTAAACAACCGCTTTCAAAAGCTATTATCAAAAATTATTTTTCAAAACTATTTCCCAAAACAATTACCAACAATCAATGAAAATAATAATACACATATATAATCTATTATGACCCTTTCACAGGAGGACATACCATACTAAGAGAGTTCAAAAGACCAAAAAAAATATTATATAACCTTGTTCGGTATCTACTTTTTGGAATGGTTTTCCATTTTTTAGAATAAGTTTGATAATCAGAAAATAATTTTATGTTCTTAAAACCAAAAACATACGTCATGTTTGAGAATTGTTTTCAAGAATAGTTTTTTGTTTTTTACAACAAAAAATTGGAAAACATGTTTGGTAACCAGAAACAAGATGTTTTCAGAGAACATTTTTTAATTATTTTCATTATTTTTTAAAGTTGTTTTAAAAAATAATTATATAAACATATATATAATGATTAAAAATAAAGTTGTGGGTATAAAAATTATTTTTAAAACATATTTAAAAATATTAAAAATATGTTAAAAATATTTTAGGTTTCCAAATAGACTTTTATTCTACAAAATATGAGAAAATATTAAAAACTATTTTTCAAAAACAGTTACCAAATAAGACTATAATATTTTCATAAAATATTTTCACTTGTTTTTAAAGGGTTATTTTAAAAAATAATTACACAAATATGAAAAATGATTAAAAATAAAACTATAAATATAAAATTATTTTTAAAACATATTTAAAAACATTAAAAATTAGTTAAAAACTTTTCACGATCCCCAACAAAGTTTTATTTTATAAAATATTATAGAACGGTTTTAAAAAACTATTATAAAAAATTATTTATTAAAATGGTTTCCAAAAACAATTACCAATTACATGAAAATAATAATACACATGCATATACTGTATATCATGACCTTTCAAAGTCGAGGAATATATTCACACACAAATATTTGAAGTATCAAAGCTAGAAAATCCAGATCTACTGATTGAATTCTGAATAATGAATGATGAACAGACATTATTATGACTGAAGATTTGATCGCAATAAGAATGAGCATCTCGTGTAAAAGTGATAGAGATATACTATTAACCATGCATAAGCGTGAATTTAATAGTATGTTATTATGATGTCATTCTATAAACAATTATTTCTTTGTATTTAATTGGAGCTTTGCATTAGATAAATTAATCTTTCGACATAATTTAATAATAATTGTGTTAGTATATTTTATATATAACTAACTGGACCAAGTAGAGAATGGATGTTTTGTACTGACTGTTAAAACATATTCTCTAGGACATTAGAAATAAGATTTATGTTTTTAATCATGATTTAATTAATATGAGCAAATATAAAATGTCTTGTGTTTTGATTCATTAAAGAGTGAGTTTCATTTATTGGAGCGATAAGACTCGATGAGTTGGACAAAGACGCTTTATGTTTGCGATGTATTAAATAATGATTGAATCACTCTTCGGTATAACAGATGATGATGCCAACTTTAAGTAAGCTTATAAGGTTCATAGTGGTAGACCCTGGCATGGGGTGATTTAATTGTAATTAATAGCGAACTCTGACAACAACTTGATATTTAGCTATAAGCAAGAGAAAACAATATACTTTGAGAAACTTACAATATCTAAAATTGTTTTTCCAAATAAAACGTTTTAAGCATAAGAATTTGAGAATTTTTTCTATAGTCTCAAATTATTTTTATTTACTGACCATCCAAAACCAAAAATAAACTAAGGTGCTTGAACACATATGTCTATGTAAAATATAGAATACTGTAAATCCATTAAAAACGATAGTAAACATATATATGTAATGGAATTTGAACTATATTAAGAGAAGGTGATTTTTAATACTTTATTGATATTTATTTAGTATAGGTATATCTTATGAAAATAGTTTCATTTTTTGGCTATAATATATTAGATGTCTATGTCATAATAATATTTATATATTCTAGAGCCCTTTCATTATTTAGTAATTATATTACTATTATTTATTGATTTAATTAGTAAATAAAGATGAACCATTTCTTAAAGCGTATTAATCTTAATATAAAAAAAACACACTTCTCAGAGACCGGTCCCTATGTGTCTGCCTTGAAAACTGGTTTGTATCCTTATACTAACAAAGAATTATTTTTCTTAATTAATGCTATATGAATCTACACGTTTATACTATACATTTTTTATAATTTACATTAATAATAGATCACAATCTTTTAGAACTTTAACTTTTTAGAAATGAGCATTTTCTAAGGACGTGAGAGTCAAAACTATTTATACACTTAATAAGAAATTTTATATGAAATGTAAGATTTTTTCTATATCAACTAATCTAGAAGAAAGATATATTAGAAACAGAAAAGAGAGAGTCAAATAGCTCTAAGCTATTAACTCTTTTTCTGCCCGAGGATCAAGTATTGAATTGTACAAGTAAATATCCCATAGTCGCGGAATTGATAAGGTACAACAGCAGAAGATTGTAGGAGATGTGGGCGTTTTCAGCAAGAGAAAAGTCAGTGCTTTTTACCTATGGTTTGCTGCCTCATGCTTGTTCATCATGATTTGGATTCTTCACCAGAACGCTATCGGTTGGTGCGTACACAGATCAATCGTGTGATATTTGAGATGTACGAGAATCATACTTTAAGTTACAAGATAACTAACAAGATTAATTTGTTATATAAAATATAAAAACATTACTTAATTTATAAATAAGAAAAATGCACATAATTTTACGAAAAATGGAATTGTTATTTGTTTTCTATAGTATGTAATTAATTATGAGAATGTTTATTAAACATCTATTCAAAAAATTTCACTATTAAAAGTTGAATTGTCAATATAGTTTTATGATGATTAACACTGAATATATAAAAAAGAGTAGAATTTTGAATGACGTAAATATTTGGGTTATATATTATATTAATTAATATATATTGATATTATTGCATATAATGAAGAGAAATTATATAGTTCATTGTGATTTATGAGAGAGTTATCATCAAAAATAGATCTTAAAATATTATATTTGAGTAAATATTAATCCTGGGCGTGGTGGCTATAGAGTAGGTTGTTGCGAGTTTGCAGTAAAAATATTATTTGGTTTGACCATGCGATTTAATCAAATCATAGAGTGTTTTTCAGAAGATAATAAATAAATAATCAAGCAGTTAAATATTTTAGAGTATTACTTTGCTCTATATAAGCGTATTTTAAGCTAAATTAAGTTTATTTAGAAATTAAGATACAATATACACCAACAAAAAAAGCAAAAATGACGGTTAATAATAAGAAATATAGGAAAATTTATGTATAAAAGATCATTTTAGTGAATAAAAAGTTCACTATTGAGATGTGGACAACAAAATGCTTAGATATAAAAAAAAAATAAGGAATCAAAAATCATATGCATTGGAAGAAACAAGAAAAAAAAAAAAAAGATGTCTGAATCTGAGGGTTCTCTTGCATATGTTGGGAGGAAGCTGGCAACAAATACTCTCCAAGTATCAAGATATATGGCAGGGATTCCCTAGCGAAGCCCCTCGAGCAACACGTTTCATGCTCGTATAAATATTTTATTTGTGAAATTTTGGTGCTTCTTGCCCAGGTCTGATAGCTCGCCGTTTCGCAATAAGATTGCGAGCGATCTTTTCATAAACGCGTGCGACGTAGACAATATTACGGGAACACCAACCGGGCCTAACACGATGGCTGAAACATTGGGTGTTTTGCAATATAATGATCGAGCAATGAGCATGTCGTAAAGGTTAATTTGTGTTCTATACACTGGAGATTCATTAAACATGTATTGATCCTGTCCTAAAGTATATGTGATTCCTTGCGAATAATCATTTATACACTGTTAAGTTATAAACACTCCATCGAGCTCTGGTGCTTACTTATTTTCTCTATCTATTTCCTGAGGATTTTTCAAAGATATTGCCTTACATCCTGACATAAGGACTTTATCCCATTTTCTATTTGCACATACAGGCGGCAATTGCTATGTAAATATGGGTGTTGATAGATAAAAATCAACTGGGGCGTATACTACTTCTAGTTATTGTCCCTATTATGTTTAGTTTATCTCTCTATCTGAAGTGAAAATTATAAATTTAGGTTGAATTAGGCACTGTATACGCACAGCTGTAGACTATTCTGTGCATATTACTTTCTATCATCCGATAGTATTTGACTATTGCTAAGGCGGCATTTTTCTCCCATGAGTGGTACATGGGATCTTATGTTGCTTGTATTGTGCCAATAGGTCTAGCAATAAGTGTAAGGTTTTATGATTTCTCCTCAGTCTCGTGAGTAAAGCGTGTTCAATAGGAAGAGCACTTGTGTATATGATGCAGAATATTACTAATTTTGCATGTCATTTTTTGATAGTAGATAACCATTTGAATTTGACGCAGAGGATCTGATAACAAATTCAATCTATTGAGATATATACAAGCATTGAGATTGAGTAGCCAGCCAAAACCATAGGTAGTAAATTATTATTTTAATACCATGAGATTCCTTTTTTTTAACAACAATGAAAGAATTTCAATATACCTAACCAGCACAATAAATCCTCTTAACAAAATCTGCTCATAGCATCTTAAAACTGACGTTTATCATGTTATTTGTATACCGAGGAACTATCGTAACTTTCTTGTATGGCTTACTAGTGCAGGCAGGAAGAAATAAAAAATATCTGAGATAGCCTCCAAGTGAAGGTGTGTCTGGTGCTAAAAACCCGTTGTGATTGTGTGCTGCCATTCTAACACACAAGTCAAATTAAGCTTTCTTCGACTTAGCGGCATAAAAAAAGACAAGAAATTTTCTTGATTGAAAGAGCGTGTGGTGAGTGAGAATGCGCTAGATAATTTGTGTGACAAACATCTTCCTTGGCTATCTAAATGCTCTCAATATTGAAATATAAATGTGTATAACATAAGTACATCTAGAAAAATGATTATTAAATCTATATAATATAGAAATTATAATTAATAAACACTAATAATACTAAAAAGGAGATTGTCGTTTGAGTTGATGAGACCAAACAAATCACAATAGAGTCAGGCAATGCAGCTAGAGACAGAGATTCCAACGAGAACTTTCTAAGAAGTCAGCGAGTAGGAACTGAAAGTAAGATCAGGAACTTACAAAGTAAAGCACAGACCTAATTACTAGAAGATCTTTATCTGAGTGACAAGTGGAGATATTAGAAATGTCATATTTAGAGAGCGAACGCAGCTATACTCCTAGATTAATTAGAAGATAGTGCACGAAAACACTCATGACACCTAGTTATTTATAGCAGTTTCGCTATGAAACACTAAATTCAAATATCGAATAAGATTGAATGGAATTCCTATACTTCATGATCTTTAAAATCAATGAATCATCTTGAGATCATAATACATTGTCTTTAGGTGAGTATAATATCTACACGCACGTTAAGAATTAGAGAGATGAATGCATGTTTTGTGCTATAATACATAAGAGAGATATATGAGCTTCTTGACAAATTCCGTCCAGAAAATATGTGGATGATAAATAAAGAAAAGAATATCAAAGTATTATAAGGTCGGCTGTAAAAAGCTCAATAATTGCTATGGTCGTTGCATGGAATAAAAAAATCCACCTGGCAGGGTTTACGATCATAATGTAAGAGCTTATTTTAAGTGACTATAAGACTCGAAGTATAAAGATTGTGGGTTCCAAAATCAGAGGTGCACGTACTAACCTCGTCAGCGAACGTTGGATTCGAGAGTATACACTATCATATTATCACAATATGTCCAGACCCACTGGCTAGGGCCCAAGAACAATGCACCAAAGCGCTTTGACATCTCATACCTCTAATCGAGTATATCTTATATCAAGTTTGTGACATACCACATATTTAATGAAGACTCACTCTTAATGAATCCAGAGTAGATAACAGCAAACAATCATTAATTGTAGTAGTATATCTGAGGAGCCATCACACTATGTCTGATAATTCACTCAATATGCTCATGGGGATTTCCAAGGACATCAACATCTCCAGACTAAGTCTAATTAAAGGGGAAGTGATACCAAGATGATTATTTGATGGTGTATGATGAGAAGATTCAGGAAGTTGCCTAGACTAAAACTATAAATCTCGAGTCTTCTTCACGTACAATAGGTTGCCTTCAGTTAGTTTGATATTATATAATAAAGATATATATAACATAATTGAGCATATTAAAGAAAAGTAATTTTATGTTATTATTATAATTTTACATGCCAATACGGAATATAAGAAATGGTGATACTTAATGCATAATCCACGAATTTACTATGTATCAGAGTAGAAGAAATCTGGGAGTAATTTTAAGATTATGTTTTAAAATATGATATATGATAGAATACAAACCTCATGTCCTGAGTGTTAAATTAATATAACACTTAGAGAAACGACACTATGATATGGTCTATTGCTGGTTTAAATTGTGAAGTGGGTTATTTAATATATTCTTTCTAAAGTTCTATATCAAATCCTCGAGACTTTAGACTTATACTAAAATTAGCAACGTCTCTACATCTTGAATACATTGGCTGCTTACTTTAACCCACTCTCTATGAATATATGTCTACACATGTCTAGCTGCACCTTACATAAGTCAGTTGAGAGTTATAGACTTATACGTTTGGAGCATTTGAAACTCTCGTAATATAGAAAGGAGTTATTTAGAATTAATGACTAAGTTTCTCTGTTGTTGTTTCACAACGAATGGACCATAATCAGTTCACATCACGAGAATGGAGGCAGCTACCCAACCAGCGTAGTTCATCTGTTAAAGACGTTAAGATTAGCACTAAAATATGTAACCTCGTTATTATCACATTAAGAAAGTGTCTAATATAGAACCAGACATATCGTTCTTTGAATTAATCGCACTATTCCTGTGATTGTGTTTTGTGTGCGTGATTTATGTGGCTCCTGTCAAGCCTTACTTGTCGTGGAGTTTTTTAGTATGCACCTTGTGGGAGCATCCACCGCAGTATGAATTTTACTCAAGGGTTGGTATATAATCAATAAAGTGTATTATATATACTTAGGGGCGCTGAAACTGAATCAGGAATGGATACCTACACACCTTTAGTATGCCAAAAGGAGAAGTTCTTCTAAGAAGAATTCCCCAAAACAGCTTCGGCTCTCGACATACGGCACGAATTAGAGCACGAGCATTGGCGAAATACAAGTATATTTACAGCGGTCTGACTCCGCTATGGTGTGAGAGTCAGAATGACATATCTCAAGGGAGTATATTCCACTTGATACTTCTTCTACTACAAGCATAAACATAGGGACTCCTTAACCCTTCACATCGTCTATATACGCAGCCAAGTATGCCACAAAACAATCTAGTACATTGGTGTAGAGGGATAAGAGATAGACAGACAGAAAGTGGACCCTAGCTTCTAAATTGAAATGCAGATTGAAAATCTGAATCTGTATACCCGTGAATTTAGATCAAGGTAGATAGAGGTTAGGTTGCCCCATATTTGGCGACCAAAAAAGATTCTAAATTCTGGGAGGAAACAAAACTTGCACCATTATATTGAGAGTAGACTACAGTTTTCTTTTTAAGGTAACCTCATTGACTATTATAGATATTTATGTTTCCTGTATAGAAGCTCCGTGCCGGGGGTCAGATCCCTACAATGTGACACTTTGGGCACTGGACGGTTAGTACGCGAGCCTGAAAAACATAGAATATTCTGGGCTTACCATGATGTGCCTTGAGCTAGGCCACAATAGTAGTTCAAAGAATGATCGAAAGAAGCAGGATAATGTACGTACAAAAACAAAAACAGAATTATGTTCTTTATTGAAATATATCCGCTAAAAACATGAGGATGGATAGAAACTAGGGTCGAGTTTAATTTTAGAACATAAGTCCTAAAAATAGGAAAGAAACTCATGCGTTACTAAAATCCATATGCACCTTATCTATCCTTTGAGGAGAAAGATCTTATATATGACAAGAAGACCTAATATGACCTAAAAGCCACAATTTAGACCTTAAATAGGAGAATTAAGAGACACCACCTTCGGCATGTCTATAAAAGGAAGAAAAACCCTTGCTTTGACCCTGCATGTTGAAACGATTGAGAATAGTAATCAATGATAAATAAGTGCCTGGGGATAAGCACTATCATCCTTTTCTTTGACCGCTAGAGGCTGATTTTTCCGCATACAGACCATGATAATCCTCTCCGAAGAAATAAATTGAGGAAGCTTCTCTCAGGAGAGCTGAATCTAATTTCATATCAATCAGAGTCTAGCCAGACAACCAGTCCTTGACGCTGAAGTCAAATCATACCTATACAATTTCCTATAAGTAAGAATATCATTCCATGTATAAATACCAAAAACACTTCTACCACCTTCTTACCAATTGGCTCAACCGAAAAATGAGGAGATATGTTTAGTGACTCTCAGCTGAATCTTCTATAGAAGAACCCAATCGACATTCATCATGTACAATATGCGCTTATTGGTGATGAAAGAGAAATGTTGAAGCACCAAGTACATGTGCCGTTTGATAGACACATAAATGATGAGTAAACACACCAAAAGTCTTGGAGGTCCGTCATACCAGCTTTAGTTCAGACCATATAGCACAAGGTATTCCGTTACAGCCAACAGCAAGATGAAGGTGTGGCTGAAATCCCCAGCTGAGAATCTAGTATGCCTCGTCGTAGTTAATAGTGGTAAGAAAGCAATATAAACGACGACATATTCAATTCTGCAATACAAGAGGTGTCTTCGCATAAACACTATCTTCTCGTTATGGAAAGACCAAGTCATTCTTGTGATGTAGATAGTCTCCTAATATATCGATATATGAAATACTGGACAACTCTACATTATGCTTACAGAGAACTGACGATGCTATCCTTACCAAGATTAAAGTATTCGCTATTGATTAAGAAGACAGTGTCTTGGTACGAAGCTTGTAGTCTAACTGAAATCCATAGTGATGGAGTCCTATTTGCTACTCAAATTTTTCTAATTCATTCATAAAAATGAATGCTGACGAGACGTATATCATCGAGCTAGTAGGAGGAATATTTGCACAATGAGAGAGAGAAAGTAAATAGAAACGGAAGAGAGTGCAACTTATAAAGCCTATCGCCTAGTCGCGAAAGGGTTATATAGGTCTTCAGCAGCACACCGAACCTAGAGTAGTTAATACGGATAGACTGTTAGCTTGTAACGAGACTCGTGCCAGTCGATAAAGACCACTGGTCTTGAGACGGGAAGTCTCATTTTAGAGAATCATCCTTATCCTATTACAGCTTATTTCGAGTTTGAAACATGCTTGCAATGAGTTCAAGACAGCTTTCTACAATAGTCTTGATTGAGAGAGTGCATCTATATAAGCCAACCAAGGATAGGTTTTCATAAAAATGGCCAAGAACATTGCTAGCAGAATTAATGGTCATTTAGTGGCTTAAAACAGGGCATCTAGATCTTGGAATACTTGTTTTGACAAGACGATCAAAGACTTTTGGTTTGATCAGTGTCCATGATGAGTCTTGCGTGTATAAGAAGTGGAATGGTAAGAAGGTGGTGTTTTTGGTATTATACATGGATGATATTCTACTTATAGGAAATTGTATAGGTATGTTGACTTCGGTCAAGGACTGGTTGTCTCAGCTTTTTGATATGAAGGACTTAGGAGAAGCTGCTCATATTCTTGGGATCAAGCTTATGCAAAATCGCAAGAAAAGGATGATAGCTTATCCCAGGCACTTTATATTGATACTATTCTCAATCGTTCAACATGCAGGTTCAAAGAAGGGTTTTCTTCCTTTTAGACATGGAATCGTTCTAATCTAAGATCAGTCTCGTAAGACTCCTGAAGAGATAGAAAGCATGAAGGCAGTTCCTTATGCTTCTGCAGTAGGAAGTCTCATGTATGCGATATTGTGTACTAGACCCGATATCTGTTTTGCTGTTGGCATGGTAAGCAGATTTCAGTCTAACCTGGGAAGAGAACATTGGACTGCAGTTAAACATATAATCAAGTACTTAAAAAGAACTAGAGATTATATGTTAGTTTTCCAGTCAGAAAATCTTGTGCCCATAGGGTATACAGATTCAGATTTTCAATCTGATCAGGACTCTCGGAAATCTACCTCAGGAAATGTTTTTGCTTTAGGAGGTGGAGCCATTAGTTGGAGGAGTATCAAGCAAACTTGTGTTGCTGACTCCACCATGGAAGCTGAATATGTGGCAACCTCTAAGGCAGCCAAGGAAGCTGTGTGGCTTAGAAACTTCCTTTTGGATCTAGGTGTGGTTCCTTCGATTCAGTCGCCTATTACACTTTATTGTGATAATAGCGGGCCGGTTGCAAACTCGAAAGAGCCACGGAGCCATAAAAGAGCAAAACACATAGAGCGTAAGTATCACTTGATACGAGACATAGTTCAAAGGGGTGATGTGGTGGTGATGAAGATTGCATCGGAAAACAACCTAGCAGATCCTTTTATAAAGAGCTTATCGTCCACGACTTTTGAAAGACATGTAGAAGGAATGGGGGTTAAAGTAGCAGATGCATGGTTATAAGTCTAAGTGGGAGATTGATAGAGATATACTATTAACCATGCATAAGCGTGAATTTAATAGTATGTTATTATGATGTCATTCTATAAACAATTATTTCTTTGTATTTAATTGGAGATTTGCATTAGATAAATTAATCTTTCGGCATAATTTAATAATAATTGTGTTAGTATATTTTATATATAACTAACTGGACCAAGTAGAGAATGGATGTTTTGTACTGACTGTTAAAACATATTCTCTAGGACATTAGAAATAAGATTTATGTTTTTAATCATGATTTAATTAATATGAGCAAATATAAAATGTCTTGTGTTTTGATTCATTAAAGAGTGAGTTTCATTTATTGGAGCGATAAGACTCGATGAGTTGGACAAAGACGCTTTATGTTTGCGATGTATTAAATAATGATTGAATCCACGTCTCGGTATACAGATTGATGATGCACTTTAAGTAAGCTTAATAAGGTTCATAGTGTAAACCCTGCAGGTGGATTTTTATCCGACACATGAATTAAGTTAAGCGACAATCTTGAAGATCTATTATTACTCAAATAAATTGTCAGTAATTTGTTTGATGTAAATAGCATCTGTAATCTTAACGTGGGAAACATAAATTATTATGTAATGGAATTGTAAGATTAATAAGGAGTTCAATCATGAATTTTTAGTGGTATAATTTGTGATTAATTATAATGAGAATATACTGGTCCTGTATGAATTCTTATTATAATTAGTAGCCTTGTTAATTTTATTCCTACGGTCCCTACTGTGCCTTAATTGTTTGGACTATACATGAATTATGTGTTTTAAATAAACGATAGATTAGTTTTTAATTAAATTTTATTTAATTAAAAATAGATAATCTAATTTATTTAAAATGAGCATTTTAAGGGAGATGTTGCAAAATATACGCTCAAGAGTTTCTAAGAAAACGGTCTTCTTCCCATCGAAGAAAGATATATTAGAAACAGAAAAAAGAGCAGAAAACCCTAGCTATTGTTTTTTCTGCCCACTCAGAAATCATAGTCCGGAAATTGATAAGGTAAACAGCAGAAGATTGTAAGAGATTGTGGGCGTTTTCAGCAGAGAAAAAGGTCAGTCTTTTACCTATGGTTTTGGCTTGCCTCCATGCTTGTTTCATCATGATTTGTTTCCGCTGCGTAAATCATGGTTTCTATCAAAAAGTACTTACAAAGCTTTGCTTTGAACCTTCAGAACAACTGAAGCAAAAGCCTTAGCAACCATGGCACGACAGCGGCAAGCATCACATAGCGAAAATGCACAGAATGCCCAGGCGTAACAGCAAAAATTGCAGAACCATAAGTAACGCCCATTCCCATAATAGCAACCCAGATTTCCACATAGAAAGGGAACCTGTGGGTGAGATATAAAACCAGGAGAAGCGAAGTAGAAAGAGCCATAGTGTTAAAAATCAAGAAAAGATAGAAGGTTGCCTTTTGGGAAGCATAAATAGCAGTTCCTGGCACATGCCCATTGTCGTTATCTTGCCAAACACCGCCCGGCGGGTTCACGCCCGCTTGAAATGTGACGGCAGCTATCAGACCGGAGATTATCAGCAGAACGTTGCGGGCTTCGCTAGGGGAATCCCTGCCTTCTTGATACTGGAAGTATTTGTGCCAGCTCCTCCCAACATATGCAAGAGAACCCTCAGATTCAGACATCTTTTTTTTTTTTTTCTTGTTTCTTCCAATGCATATGATTTTTGATTCCTTATTTTTTTTTTTATATCTAGGCATTTTGGTGGGTCCACCTCAAGGTTTTCTTCCAAAAATGTTTTTCTTTTTCCTTTTTTTTCTTGTCATGTTTTTTTTGTTTTTTATCTTAATTCTAAATAAAACTTAATTTAGCTTAAAATTAAAGAATAATTAATATTAACTTGTTTGTTTTTTATATCCTAAAAACAAACATTTTAATGCATTAAAAAAATAATTTAACTGCAACTGCAACAACCACCACCACCCTCGCCCCAGGATTTATTTCAAAAAATAATTTTTATATATATAAATCACATAATTTTTTTTTTCATTTTCAATATATTTTCATATTTAAATATTATATATATTTTGTTTAATAAATTCAAAATATTAATACATTTATATAAAAATGAATAAATAATATCATAAATATTATTCATTTTTAATTATATATATTTTAAAATTATTTTTTATTTTAATAAAATATAAATTATCAACCACGATTCGACCACCGATCCGATTAGTAAACTGTGAATCGGTAACTTTTCAATTCAATACTTGATCCGGTTCTCAAAACAATTATATTTATAAAAAATTTAAAATAATAAAAATTATTTTAAAAGTTGTTGAAGTTGAAGTAGTCTAAAAAGATGAAGTGATAGAAGAGAAAGGTGATAAGAATAAGAAGATTTGTGATAATAAAAAGGGTTCGAGGTTGAGAATTTTTTTTTTTTTGTGGGTTTAAAAATGTTACTTTTTTAATTAAATCAAAATATTTAAGAATAAATAATGAGTTAAATAAAAATTTATGAATAGACATCTAAAATTTGAAAAGAAACTATTTTCAATAAGAAATTAAAATAAAAATAAAAAATAAAAAACACCTTCTAAGTCAATAAATATGTTTTTTAATGTATTAATATGGAAAGAGACCTTAGTTTTGGATGGTAGTAATAAAAATAATTTGAGACTATAGAAAAAAATTCTCAAATTCTTATGTTAAAATTTTATTTTGGAAAAACAATTTTAATGTAAGTTTTAAAATTTATTGTTTTTTATAGCAAAGAGTATTCCTACTTCATTATCACCAAATACCATAAATTTAGAATATTTTTCTAATTTCTATTCAAAATTTTCTAAAATACTATTTGTTTTTTCTACATCCCCAAAACCATAAGTGGGATAAAAATTTATAACTGCCCTTGTGGAAAAGAATTCAATTTTTATATATTATTTTAATATATTATCCAAGAAGAATAACTTATCCATTGAAATTTCTATTTAAAACATTCTCCTTGAGGAATTTTGAAAGATGGCGGTACATTTATTTCTTTCCAATATTTTTTTTTTATTTTATTGTTGTTTTTTATTTTTGAATAATCAATTTACATAAATTTGTAATTTTTTTTTTGTAAATTAAATGGGTTATGAATTAAAAAAAAAAAAAAAAAAGTGGATACATGCAATTAAATCTTAGTTTTGGTTTAAGAATTTTTTTTTTAGATTTATTTTAAATCCATTTATATCCAAAATAAGTAATTTATTTTCTTGGTCTTTCTTGAGTAACAATTTATGAGAAAATTTTATGTCTAAATTTTATTGAGAAATAAGACAAATTTAGTTTTTTTTATGTAAATTGTATAATTTATGGTAAATTTATTTCTCATTTAAGTTGCACAAAATTAAGGTGGTTTGATTTGTTTCTAAGTCAAGAATTATGCAAAATTTTCAAATATGGAATGTAACTTTATTTTGTGAGGGAAAAATTAAAGGTCCAAAATTTATTTCGTTGTTTGATTTTATCTTTTTGTAAAATATTTTCTTTCGTTCTTTTCTAATGTATTTCTTTGCTTATAAATTTGATATGTTGTTTCTTCTTTTGAATTAAATTTACTTTATTATCTTCAAGAATATTTAATTCTTTCATTTTTAAAGAGCTAATAAATTTGGAACAAATTTCTTGGCCCTTATAAACTTTTTTGAGTCCTTCTTCATCTACTCTAAAGTGATAAAGTAGAGCAAGGAAGGGTGTTCCTCATATTATCTCTTTATTCATGTCTTTGACAAGTAAAAGAGAAGTCTTGAAACAAATATTCTTATTACAAATATGAACATTTGAAATTTTGTAATCTATCTGTAAAGGTTGAGTGTTTGCACTAACAGCTCCTTGAAAAGTTTTTTCAAAGCATACAGTAGGAATTAATCCTTCATGTACACAATTTATATCTACACCAGAATAAACTAATGCAACGAATTCTTTTGGAAAATCATGTTTAATAAAAGAAATCACTCCAACAAATGTGAATCAAATACAAACTATTTTTGAGGAACAAGACCCTCAAATAAATAGGATTGTTCATTACTTCAAATAGCAAACCAAAACTAGGAATTATTATCCTAGACCAACTCCTCCTGATCTTCAATATGAAGAAAGAAGCCAAATAGTCCAATCAAAGTATGATGGAGATGACATCTATAAATGGAACATAGATGGTGTAAGTGATCATCAAGTCTTGAATATTCTTCAAGAAATGATCATGGCCTCTATAACCTATAAATCCAAAGGAAACTTTGATTACAGGATTTGTGTACACTTGATAGCAGGATTCACAAGCCAACTCAAAGGATGGTGGGACAATGCTCTTACTGAAGAAGAAAAAATCTTCATTCAAACCAACTTAGATGAAAAATGGAAACCAAAATTGGGTTCACACCTTAATCTTTGCTATAACCAAACATTTCCTTGCAGATCCAATTACTTTCCAAGCTCGTACCTCAGAAATCCTTCAAAACATTAGATGCAGAAAACTGAGTGACTATAGACGGTATAAAAAAGTATATTTTGCTAAAGTCCACTCAAGAACTAATGTCAACCAACCCTATTGGAAAGAAAGATTCCTTAATGGGTTACCAAAATCCTTTAGTCAAAGAGTTCAAATGAGAATTAAAGAGATGTACAATGGTATTATCCCATATGATTCCTTGACCTATGGCCAATTAGCAAAACTTTGTTAGTCAATAAGCATTAAATCTTTGTTCTCTAATCAAGGTTAATGCTACCCTTAAAAAGGATCTTAGAACATTGAAGAAAGAGTTAGGATCATTCTGTGCTCAATATGGGTATGATAATCCTCTCCCTCCTTCAGCCAAACAGGAAAAATTTTATAGATCTAAGAAGAAAAAGTTAAATAAAAAATATTCAAATTTCAAAGAAGAATCCTTTTATAGGAAGCCTAAACACAAGAAACACTTCAATAAAAAATATCAAAATTTTCCCTTAAAAAAGAAAATAGATAAAGAAGATATAAAATGTTTCAAATGTGGCAAAAGAGGGCATAGAGCTCCAAATTGTAAAATCAAATAAATAATTGCATATTTAGATATACGAAAACGTCTAACCAATTTAACCCAATCTGGGTTAAGGGTTTAACTGCCGCCTGTATGGCTCCTATATGAAGGATTTTGTAAGATTGATCCCTTAAGAGTTTGATGTCTCTTGGATTAAGGAGTTCTATAGTTTTAGTATCTGATCCTATAGAATGTGTGTTTTTCGACACTTTAATTTTATACATTAATCTAAATTTGAAAGTTCCTATTTGATAAATATCTTTGATATTTTGTTTTGACATTTCCCAATTTTTGATGTATTGTTCCAAAGTATCAATTGATTCTCAAATTTTGAAGTATTTTCTTCTAACATTTTGAAATCATGTTCCATCCTACTCGTATTACTATGAGAGCTACTTCTAGAAAGATTTTCAAACAAATTTGGCATTTTTGTCCTATGGTTTCTTTGTTTAAATCTTGGGCAACTTAGTAGGACCACCACCGGGAACACCTAAACACCACCATGGCTATAACGACTTACCAACAAATACAAGGGTTGACCAACACTAAGTAGTTGAGTTTTAAACAAATAATCATAAAATAAAATGGCAAATTAAATTTGAAAACTAACTAGATTGGCTTCGATACCAATAAATAGCAGGATCGGGGGAATGAACAAAAAATGTAGAAAGAAGAACACTTCAATCCGAAAATCAGTAAGAACTTTGAAGAAATCTCTCGGTTAAATCTGGAGGAGTCACAATGGTCTCACTTAAAACCCAAATAACTTTGATAGAGCTTCTAGAAAATTCATAAACTTTCAAAGAGGTTCTTTGAATGCACAATAATAAACTTGGTGCATAGTTGAATTTGAAATCTAAAATTTCATTCAAAATAAAAACATATACAAGAACTTTGAAAATTTGAGATTTACAATATTTGCAGAGAGCTTTGCAACAAAATTTGAGAGCTTTCTCAATTACAAGGCTATCATAGAGGGAAATCTCACTTTGTTTTCTTTCTCTAAGATTTTCTCTCTAAAACTTCCAATACCTTACAATGAGAAGAGGGGGCCTTATATAAGCTCTTGGAGACGGATTTGAATTCCTTCAAAGTCCGCAGATCTAAAATCTTTCGAATCCACCGAAAATTGTTTGTCATCTTATGCAGCTATCTTTGAATTTGAAAGGCAATTTTGAAGCCCACCTTTTGAGTCCACCGTTTTGAAAAGTGGTTTTGGATGAGTCATCGACTTTCACTATCAACCTACCCAAATTTAAAAATTTTGAAGTCTGCAAGGGATCATCACCAGTTTCCACGTCCAAGAAGAATAACTTATCCATTGAAATTTTTATTTAAAACATTGTCCTTAAGGAATTTTGAAAGATGGCAGTACATTTATTTCTTTCCAATATATATTTTTTATTTTATTGTTGTTTTTATTTTTGAATAATCAATTTACATAAATTTGTAATTTTTTTTGTAAATTAAATGGGTTATGAATTTTTTTTTAAAAAAATAGTGGATACATGCAATTAAATCTTAGTTCTGGTTTAAGAATTTTTTTTAGATTTATTTTAAATCCATTTATATCCAAAATAAGTAATATATTTTCTTGGTCTTTCTTGAGTAACAATTTATGAGAAAATTTTATATCTAAATTTTATTAAGAAATAAGACAAATTTAGTTTTTTTTATGTAAATTTTATAATTTATGGTAAATTTATTTCTCATTTAAGTTGCACAAAATTAAGGTGGTTTAATTTGTTTCTAAGTCAAAAATTATGCAAAATTTTCAAATATGGAATTTAACTTTATTTTGTGAGGGCAAAATTAAAGGTCCAAAATTTATTGTTTGATTTTAACAACTTGTCTTTTTCATTAAAGAAATTTGTTAATAAGATAGTATTTATTTTTTCTTTATTCTCGTTTGACTTCAATTAGAATATTTGTTTCCTTTAAGCATTTGTCAACCATAGAATATATTATTTTTTAATTCTCCTTTAATTGCAATTGAAAATTTTTATTTGAAAGACTAAATTTTGTAGTCTTCCAAATTTTGATATATATCACATTTTTAACATATGTAATGTGTCAAATGTGTGTAGGACCTATCATTCGTCAATCCCGAATGTTGTCAAATTGGGGAGCCACATTTAAAAAAAAAACAATTTAGTGATAATTTAGTTTATTAAAAATTTTGATGTCTATAACATCTAACTTTATAGTTTTTCTATATTTAATTATCTTCTTAAATTTCTTTTAAAGGTTAAAAAAATAAAAAATAAAATTTAAAAATATAATCAAAACCACAAAAATTTTAAAATTAAAATTATAATAATAAAATATTAATCCCCACCAAAATTTAATCTCTTTGTTCGTATGCTTATTTTTTTTAATCTTATATTTTAAATGTAAAAAGTCCATAACTTATATTTCAATCTTTCCAAATATTAGTTTCTTTTAAACTATTAAAATTAAAAAGTAAATTTAAAAATACACAATTTTAGTCTGACATAAAATTATCATTTTTTAATATTTATTTTATTTCCTTTGCATATCTTTATTTTTTAATTTTGTTTTTGTCTTGAATCCATTGTCCCAATTTTTTTTCATGAATTCTTTAGATTAAATTTATTTAAGGCTTAAATCATTTTTATTTTTTATTTTTTAGCTTTAACTTTTTTTAACATCAATATTTTTGTTAATTTTCTAATGTCTTCTTATTTCACAAACTTGTTTTTTCCTTCAGGAATCATATAAAGTTTTCTTTCTTATTTTGTTTTCCTTTAAAAAAAAAAAACTACAATGAGTGACGACTCCAAGTCTTTTTAAAAAAATCAAAATTTTCACTAAATAAATAAAAAGCGAGTCTCACCATCGAGTGAGGACACACCTGAAAAATGCAAGTCCACTTGTGTACATTTATTCAAGAGGGTTGTTCATCCAAAACTAAAGCCTCTTTCCATGTTAATACATTAAAAAACATATTTATTGACTTAGAATGTGTTCTTTTTTAATTTCTTATTGAAAATAGTTTGTTTTCAAATTCTAGATGTCTGTTTATAACTTTTTATTTAACTTATTATTTATTCTTAAATATTTTGTATTGAATAGAAAAAGTAACATTTTTAAACCCATAAAAAAAATCTCAACCTCGAACCCCTTTTATCATCATGAATCTTCTTATTTTTATCACCTTTCTTTTCTATCACTTCATACCAGTACTTCTTCTCATTTCCCATGACTTCAATTTCAACAACTTTTAAAATAATTTCTATTATTTTAAAAAATTTAGAAATATATTAAATTATTTTTTTAATGCATTAAATGTTGATTTTTAGCATATAAAAAACAAACAAATTAGTATTAATTATTATTTAATTTTAAGCTAAATTAAGTTTTATTTAGAATTAAGATGAAAAAAAAAAAACAAATCATGGCAAGAAAAAAAAAAGAAAAAAAAACATTTATGGAAGAAAACCTTTGAGGTGGAGCCACCAAAATGCCAAAGCTAGATATAAAAGAAGAATAAGGAATCAAAAAACATATGCAGAGGTTAGAAGAAACCAAAAAAAAAATGTCTTGAGTCTAAGCGTTCTCCTTCCCCAGCGAAGCCTGCAACGTTCCACTAATAATATCCAGTTTGATCGTTGTCATCACATTTCAAGCCGGCACGAACCCGGCAGGCGGTGTTTGGCAAGATAATAGGGTTCAAAAAATCGATCGAGTCATATCCGCCTCGACGCCAACTGCGACAAGTCTGATACCCGATATAATTTTTACCTGACTCAGCCTTGAATCGGTTGAACTCGGATGACTCGACTGATATTCCGAGTTAACTCAATCGATGAGAAAAAAAAACAATCAACAGATTCCCTACAAAAGAAACCCATCACAACAAGAATCAAATTTTTCAGAGAAATCAAAAATTCTTTTGCAAAAGAAAACCCTTGAAAAATTGAAACAAACCCGTGACCCTTTCAAAAGCCTTTAAAAATAGACACGATTGAAGAATAACTTACTTAAGCCTAAATCCACCATTACCGGAGTGTAGATTTTTCATCTTTGGTGCGTTGTTGATGCTGCAACGATGACTGGACGCTAGCAAGGCAACCTTCCTCCCTCTGATTGTAACCCTCCTCCCTCCGATTGTAACCCTCCTCCCTCCGATAGTCCGATTGTCATTGTGTGGTAGCAGTGGGAAGGTCCGAGTCGTCTGAGAGGCTGCAGATCATGGTCGTTGTGGTGTGTTGGGGAAAAAGATAGCGAGCAAGGGTTCTTGGGGAAGAAGCTAGCAAATAATAAAGGTAAAGTTTGATTTACCTTATTTAAATCAAAACACCCCTACAATATATTTTGATTCATTACTTTAATTTAGGAAATGTAAGAGTTGGTTGATGGGTCATTCTACCGCTCCTTTCCACTTGTTCTACCTCTACATGATTTGATTGTTGGGTTGCACTCCTAGCTTGCCATGTCCCATGGACTTTGTCTTTGGCCCTTTTGAAGACATTTTTGTAATTTACTTTTGGATAAATTATAACTGTGACATCTACGGTTTTAAAATGTATATACATGTAAAAAAGAGCTCATAAGTATATAACGCTATTTTTTTTCCTTATTCGATGTGAAAAATCATATGTAACGTCCACATGCCCAAATCATATTTTTTTTTTTTATTAATTTCTAGTAAAAAGAATTCTACAAGAAATTATTATTTAATATAACCTATTTAACATTTGGTTATATTTTAGGATTATTATTATTTAAAAAAGAAAAAAGGGTTTGCATGAGTGAAAGTATAGAAATGACTTTCATAATTTACATAAAAATTTAAGTTGAAGCCAATATCAAAATATTCTAAAGGAATAATATTAATATTATATGAGTAGACTTAAATTATTCTCAAAAGATATTTTTTAAAATAGTTCTTAAAAACAAATACCAATTTATAATAACATAATTCACACTTTTTTTTTATTTCATTTTCTATCTCAAAATTTTATCATTTTTTAAACTTTTTCTCTAAACAATATTTTGTATTGTTTTTAAACAAATAAAAATTGGGTGCCTTGGCATGACCAGGCACGCTAGGCCTTTAGTATGTTTGGCCTTGTCGCACCAGGAATATTTCTTGGATGGGCTAGCCTAGCTCGACCCAGTTTGTAGCTATTAGGGTATAACCTAGAAGGGTGACCCACCAAGCCTGTTGAAAATTAAGGCGGTACTTAAAGGTATATGACCTATAGGCTTTTAATATTGAATTTGCAATTTAAAATAATTCAATTGGCACCATCTTAAGCTATGTTTGGTTTTAGAGAATTTAAAAGAAAATGTAACATAAAGAAAATAATATATATATATATAAGACAAGAAAAAATAAAGAAATATAAAAAAAATATTAAAGTTAATAAATTATTTTTATATATTCTATTAAATTCATTTAACCTATTTTTTATGTAAAAATTAAATAATTTTAATTTTAAAATATGTAAATTTCTAACTAATTTTAATTTTTTTTCTTTTATAATAAAACCAAATATGAAAAAAAAATCATTTTTTTTATTTTATTTTATAATATTTTACAATTAAATTACAATGGGAAATCAATAATTATCAAAACAAACTTTTTTAAAAGAATTTTTTATAAAAATATTTATTCATTTAACTATTATTTATTTTAATTAAAAAAACATATAAATAAGTGGAAAACAAAATATGATGAACTTAGGTGAGATCGTGTTTATTGCTTTTTTAGTAGAATTTATTTTTATATGGTAACAATATGAAACATATAAGTGAGAGGAAAATTGAATATTATAATTCTTATATAATGTGTTTATATATATTTAATTTGAAAAGTAAGTTGTTTTCCTTTTATACATGGTTAGGTTAAAATTTCAAAAGGGCTTCAAAACATGATATTGGTTGGGAGCATGCAGAACCTGTTGGTGGTAGTAGAAGAACCACGAAGTGTAAATATTGTGGGAAAGTTATACATGGCGATATAACAAGAATAAAGCAACACATTGCACATATATCCGGACAAGTGGAAGAATGTCCACGTGTACAGGTAGAAGTGTCACATAGTGTTCGACAATATATGTTTGATACTTTAAAAGAAAAAGCATAGTTAAAGAAAAAAAAAAGAACAACTTTTGAATTCCTTAAATAGAGAAAATTTCTATGAAATTGATGAGGGGTGATTCTGATGATGGAATTGAGGAAGTTGTTATGTCTGATTTTGAAAGAAGACAAATGAAACAAGCAATGAAAGAAAGTCATCGAATTTTTGAAGAAGGTGGACAATAGCATCAAAAGGGTGGTAGTTCCTCACAACCTTCTAATGCTAGGATTAAGCGTAGACTAACACGTGGCTTCAATGTAAGAGAAGGAGCTAGCATACCTCCAAAATCAATTGATCCCTACATGTTCCCATCAAAGCAAAAATCAATAAAAAGTTTGTTTTCTATTGAAGGTGTGAAGAAAGTGAGCAAAACTATTTCTAAATTCTTTCTTTTTAATGCAATACCCTTTAATGCAGCTGACAGTGGGCCTTACTATCAATCAATGATTGATACCATAGCAGAAGTAGATCTAGGCATCAAGGGTCCTATGAGATACCAAATTGGAAATACATATTTGGAAGAGGAGGTGCAAGAGCTTGAGGTATATATAACAACATTAAAGGCTAAATGACCTATATATGGGTGCACAATCATGTGTGATGGTTGGAGTTCTAGGACTAGAAAGCCTATCATCAATTTCATAATTTATTATGATAGAAGTATGATATTCCATTCTTCAGTTGACACTACCAACATACCTAAAACAACAGACTACATCTTTTCCCTTATGGATAAAGTTGTAGAGGAGGTTGGGGAGGAAAATGTTGTTCAAGTAGTCATTGATAATAAGGCAAGTTTTAAAGCAACCGATATGTTGTTAATGGAGAAGTGGAAACATTTGCTTTGGTCTCCTTGTGCAACCCACTGTATTGATTTAATGCTTGAAGATATTGCAAGCATGAAGCAGATTAAGGAGACATTAGATCAAGCTAAAATGATCACAAGATTTATTTATAATAGCTTGAAAGTAGTGAATTTGATGAAAGTGTTCACTAAGAATAAAGATCTGTTAAGGCCAGGAATAACCCGTTTTGCCACTAAATTCATTTCACTTAAGAGTCTTATATGCAATGTTTTCAGAACAGGACCGGTGATCGAACCGGAAAAGTTACCGGTTCACGGTTCACTAGTCAGACCAGCGGTCGAACCGCTATCGAACCGGTGACGTCATAAATATATAATTTATATATTATTAAAATTAAAAATAATATAAAAATTTTAAATATATATGATAAATTAAATATCAATAATATTATTTTATATCTTTGATATTATCAAATTAAATCATATTAATATTTTAAATTTATTAATGAAATATGTATAATATTTAAATGTGAATATATAAAAAAAATGAAAATTTAAACTAATTTCATAATTTTTTAATAAATATTATATTATTTTTATTTAATATTATAAAAAAAATTTAAAATCTAATATATGTTTGTTTTGTTTGGCAATATATAGATAATAAAATACATGTAGCCGAGTGGCTGTCTTGGTGGACTATAGTACAGGGGGGGTCCAAGGTTCAAACCTTTTTGTTGGAGTTTTGTTATGTTTTTTTTTTCTTTGATATTTAGCAATCCCACATCGGAAAATGAGAGGAACAAGGAGTCAAATGACTCCTATAAAAGCCATCCTCAGCAAAGGCTTTAGATGGTCTTGTGGGCTCAAAACTCAGCTCACAGTAAGTGGAATGGGTATGTGGGCTGTGTCATAAGACAGGTCCAACATTCTATGGAATCCTTCCTTCAATGAGAGGGTAATATTTTCATTTTGTAATTTTTTTAAAAAAAAATTAAAGTCATTTGAACCGGCGGGTTTCCTTGGAACTGGCCGATTTCCTTGGAACCGGCCGGTTTGTCCGGTTCATCGGTTGAACCGCTGGTTTGAGCGGTTCAACTCCGGTTCTATCTCAATCCGGTCCAAATGACCAAATCGGACTGAAATGGTGACTGGTCGACGGTTGGACCGGTCAGACCGGCTGGTCCAGTCCGGTTTTTAAAACATTGCTTATACATTATGGGGCCGATTTGAAGAGAATGTGTACAACAAATGAGTGGTGTGAATTCAATAAAGATAGGAGCAGAAAAAGTCTAAGAGATAAGGTATCCAACCTTATCTTAACTGATCGATTTTGGAAGAAGGCAGAGGAAGTTCAAACCATCATGGAACCTCTCATCAAAGTATTGAAATTGGTTGATTAAGATAAAAAGCTCACACTATCAATCATTTATGAAGCAATGAATAAAGCTAAATTGGCTATCAAGGCATCGGTCAAGCACTGGGAAAAGTATTGGAAAGTCATTGATAGAAGGTGGGAAAGTCAATTGCACAGACATTTGCATGCTGCAGGTAATAAAAAAAATTATTTTATATATTTTTTATTATTTTTTTCAAGTTCAAACTATTATAAACTGATCATTATTTAATTTATGACAGCATATTTTTTAAATCCAATGTTCCAATATTCAAAGCATTTCTCTAACCATCCGGAAATTAAAGTTGGATTAAAAGAGGTTATCAAGAGATTAGAGCCAGATTTGGATAGACAAGCAAAAGCTATTAACAATGTATAATAATAGTTTGTGACCTTTATATAATGCATTTTGTATATGTAATGTGCATTAACAAAAAAAAAATGTTAATGATTTAGGTGAAATTATTTGTTGATGGCCAATGAGAATTTGGAAGTGCACTTACAAAGAAAGCAATAAATCAATCTCTTCCAGGTACTCAATACATTTACATCTATTACAAATAAGAAATTATCATCATTTTTTGTTAAATATATCATAGTGATTAATAAGTATGCATTTTCTTTATTATGGCTTGAATAATGGAACAACTATGCGCACGAAGGTCCACATCTACAAAAGATTGATGTTAAAATTTTAAGGCAAACTTGTTCTTCATCAGGTTGCGAAAGAAATTGGAGCACATGGTCATTGATTCACACAAAGTTGCGGAACCATTTGACAATGAAAAAGTTGCATAAGTTAGTTTATGTGCACTACAATATGCGACTTCGAGTTAAGAATTTGATGCAAGAGCGAAACAATGAAGATTTATACAATCCAATTGATCTGAATCATATCTTTAATGATGATGATATATTAGATGAGTGGATACGAGAAGGAGAGGAACCTATTTTTATCATCTGATAATTTGATTGGTTAGTAAGATTTCCACTAATGAAAGAAGGTAGAAAAATAGTTCATGAAGATGATGTGCCACAAATCGTAGAGTTTAGCAGGTGTATCAAGTAAATGCTACACAAGAAAGAGATGTTGATTCTGTCATAAAGAAATAAGGCTCCTGAGATACAAATTTCTTCAAGTTGTAATAGTGATTGATGGTTGACCAATGAGGGCAATAGGCGGGGTGGTGGCACTAGTGGGGGGCAATAGAGGAGTTGGTGGGCACTAGTGAGGGGTATTGGAGAAAAGTGGTAGCATGTGGGGCGGTTATGTTAGTCAAAGTAGATCTGACATGTCATGGGGGCAACAAGGAGGTGAAAATTGACTATGACACACGAGATACCAAATCATGGATATCGACCAAGGATATGGGAACAACGAAAGCATTTGAAAAGACTAACACTACATTTCCTCAGTGATGATGGATTTATTCTAGTGGGCATGATTATCATCAGATCAAATATCACTGTATTGATGAGCCTTACAAATTAGGTACTAGGATCAAGGCCATATTTCAGAAGAGTAGATGATAGATCATATCACAACTAGAGACCAATGATAGCTCTTCCAGTACTTTTTAAGTAGAATGATTTTGATCGATTCCAATGATGCAATCTAGAAGGATATTCAAATGCTGGAAGCACAAGCTAGTGATTCATATGGATATGTATCAATCTTCTAGTAATAGTAAGCATTGCTATCGAGGTTTTGGATACTATCAATATGGTGTTGATCCCGGAACAGCCTTTTGAAACCCATATTTTTCTGATTAATGGGAATCGTCAGCCAATCATCTCAACGATCATATTCGAGTTATGAACAACTCTTTCAACATGATTCTCACTACGAGAATTGCCACCCCAATTTGTATACTTGTTCGTAGGACTTGATGATGATGATTTTTGAACCCCCTCTCGTCCATTCAACATGGAATTGAATTATT